>JAYRBW010142645.1:0-14962 GCA_036023295.1 Invenusta paracnida | reverse complement strand
TTGAAGGATGGCACAATAATTAATAGCCTAATGTGTGATAATAATATTATATTATACTAAGTGACAATTTTAAGAAATTATTTCGAAAATAAATAAATAAAAGTAGATTTGAAGAATGGAGCAATAAGTAATAGCCTGATGTATGCTATAATATTATGTTATAACAATTTTTACAAATTATTATTTAAAATGTATAAATAATAGTTGAGTTGAAGAATGGGATACATAATAATAATTATCAAATGTATTTTAATAACACTATTCCATTTTTTATTCTACTTTACTCCAATATTACAATTTGTTATTATAATAATTAATTAATGTATTTTGCATTGATAAATGTTCACTTACACTTACATATTATAATATTTTACCAACACTAATCCATTTTATTATAATTTAATTATATTTATGCTTAACAACATATTTTTTTAAAGTACTATAATGAAGGAATGTTATATTAATAATTGTTTCTATTTCATATTTACATAATATTTTACTGACATTACTCTATACTTAATTATGTTTTAATCATATTTTGCTCTAAATAATGCTATTAAATGTTTTTGTTTAATAATGCATACTTACAATAGAAACACATAATATTTATTATAGAGAGCATACGTATAATGTTAAATAAATAATTATTTGCCATAATCAAATATTCGTTCTACAATAATTGTAGATCGGATGTTTGATCACGGCGTAATTTCATAATAAAATATCCGTACTACTTTTATTCATTTATTTAAATAATTTTTCCTAAATTATTGTAAGTATAACATAAATAATCAAGCCAAAGTACTATATAGGTATTTTAACAAATATTGGTTGAAAAACAACAGTTTTAATATGTTTTTAGCCTCTCCTGAACAATTGACTTTTTGCAGACCGGACATTTGATCACAGGACTGACGATATTGTACACATATATTATTATACATAATATAATACTTATCCCTTAGCCCTATTATACTTAATGTCTGTTAACAATGCATTGTGATGTGTACCCGGATTGTGTGTACCTAATTGTGTAAATGGATTATGAAAGTTATATTTTGATGCATTCTGAATACAACGATAATAAAGTTACGTCATAATAACTAATATAGGCTTTTGGCATAGATGTGTGATAGGTGTGTGTAGATAGCTAATTTTAGCATGACGATTTTGAGGCAAATGTAGATAGCCACATTTCATCAATGCCAATTAAACAGTTTGTGCATTGCGCGCCGATTGTAGATAGACAGATTTAGCGTGTCGATGACGATTTATAAAACTCTGAATAATGTCACCGAATACAATAATCCTATCTAGTTTAGAATTAATTTTTCATCGGATGAATATATTGATATGAATGATATACTATGCTTCACTGGCGCTGCAAAGTTGTTAAAAAATTGTCAACGTCCTCTTCAGCCCACTTACACCTAACTCTAATAAGAAGTTCTGCTTGCGTGTGTATATTACCGGACTGTTACTAGGCTTGACATTATTTACTCGTGATGTGAATATTGATATCACACTTTGTGACTTTACCTCGAGAGACTATAACCTGTTTCCATTTAATCTAAAGCCTGACCTCACAACTGCAGGCCATGCACAGCCCTATAAGCTGCTTTACTTTGTGAGCCTGCATTTGTCTAGATATAGCATTTATAAATCGACGTCCCCGACGCAGCCCAAAGTCAGCAAGTACATAATATGTCCCTTGTATGTATGGTGGCATTCTATCTGTCAGTTTCGTGTGATTTCTGTCTTACTAGAAAGTGGCCTTTTGGCTTTTTAAGTTTAAAGTCTACGTTTTCCTCTACAATAATGTTGACGAAAGGATTTTTGTTGAGAACATTTCTTATCACTCACTAGTTTATACGACATTAGTGTGAAATGGCAACATGTTCAGATGTGTTAGTCTACTCCCTTTATACTGTAAGTGAGAAGCTTTGGTGATAGTTGAAGAAAGCCAAGACTTAATATACATATTTCTCGGACTAATGTAATTTATTGTCATCTAGGTATCTATTTGCAAAAAGTATGTACCATGATTATTAGACTGACTGGAACATAGAGGTGAATAACTCAAATATAATTTTGTAGTGAAACAACAATGGCGCTTTTCATAGTCCAATTTCATAATTTCAGAAGGTTTGTCTGTCACATTTTTCGCAAATAAATCAAATGTCAGTGTACTCAAAATTTACAACTATTGAAAAATGTTTTTTAAAGAAGTAATTCAATGCGCTTGTATTGACAGTGTTGTGTATATCCGGCCACAGATTGATGTAATTAGAACACATATTATAACATATCGCACACGAAGAGTGTTAACAGGATTGTTGAAAATAAACATGTTTAATTACTAGTACAAGTTATATAAATATCATGTTCAAGAACCGTTATCTTTAATAATAAATGAAATATGAGCTATATATTTTTGCTAATAGTCAGCAGTTCCAATAATCTCCAGGAAAACACAATTAAAAATTTAAAAGTTGTATAAAATATGTTTTTCTTATGCGTCATCATAAAAACGTAATTAAATGAGTATATAAACCTAATTCACGTAAATACAATTTGAAGCACATTAAAATAAATCGTTTTAACATACAAAGCAATAAGTACTAAACATTGTTTACTTTTTCCCTTGGTTCTTGTGAGAACGTTTTCCGATCCACTAACGAGATTTACAATTTCATAATTCGAGCAGCCATACATGGCATTCCATTTTATCAATCTTATACAATTCGTTAACATCGATTCACTGAAAGACATGCCTGAAATTTTAAACACAATAATTCAATTATAATCGGTTCAATTACATGTTATATTCAAAGCACTGAATATGATCAGTATGTATTTCGTAAAACATATTTCACAGTAATATTACAAATAAGCAATAAATTAAACAATATAGTATAACATGTTGTACAGGGTGACCAGTAAGTCACCGCCCTTATTTGTGATTCATTATCGAATCACTGACAATCAATATCGATGGTTATGGTTTTATTAATCACTGCATTTTAATATAGGGTCATAGATTTAACATCGTAAAATAATAGTTGAATACTTTAATAGAAAGACGGGCGGGCGGTGACTTACCGTAGAATAATAGTTGAATACTTTTATAAAAAGAGGGGCAGAGTGACTTACTGGCCACCCTGGCCACCATGTACATATATTTATACATAATTCCATAATTCGATAAGCATAATCGAAACAAAACGTTAACATGTTTACATAAAAAAGCATAAATAATACATAATTAAACACTAGTATATAATATAGTAAAAAATACTGCATGAGCACTTTACGACGCAAAAATGTGTACATTTTAAACACTAGTAAAATAAATAGTGCAATACATACAAATACACTACATAAAAGTGGTATTATGAAATGTTCATCTAGTTACAATAAAGATGCAATACAGAATGTTATGCTCTGCATACATCACAGTCATTTTGGCATGCATTACGTACTCTGTTAGAAAAAAGGATTTGTTAAAGGGTTTTGTGTCAATTGGTTTTTAGAAACATTTTATTGTTTTTTAGATACAAAAATCCTTCTACGAAAATGTTATTTCTAAAACAACTTTTTATTGATTTTTTTTAAAACCAAACCGAGCAGGCAGTATGCAAACTGCCTGAAATTCATTCAGTTCTTCCAACTTTAACGAATTTCAAGACAAAGCGTAAGATAATTATATTTTGAAAACATTCATTTATTAATATATATTCAAACAATTCATTTATTGCAGCAATTTATGCAACGACATCTACTATTGCAGACAGCCTTGGCCGTATCCCATCCCCTCTTCATTCGCCACCTCACGTAGTCCCACTTCCTTGTCCGGTGGTACCTCCTCGAAGTTCATGAATTGTTCTTCGCAGGGAGAAAATTGATTTCGCGTTTATTGCTGCTTTAAGATACCTGCTTTAAGAGTAGTCTTTGTTGCTTTTTGGGGACACTGGCTTCTGTAGTTATTTTACCCGCCTCACCACCTCGTTGTATTTCTCTCATCTCATGAGAGTTGCGTTGTCAGACTTCTTGTTCAGTGTCTCCTCCATCTTTTTCCAAAACTTGGCTCTCATTGACTCAGACATCTCGAAATGAAATTCCATAATTGAAATTAATGCATTTATACCCTTGTACCTTATTGGTTATTACGTAATATTGTATAATATTGACTATATTGCATAATTTCAGTCAGTAATTGACTATACTGTGGAGACGCCGCCACTATCGAACCAGTAGTCAGATAGCACTCATGACTATCGTTAACATAACTAGTCAGCACTCTCGACACAAGTATCGATTGATACACTTCTCTTTCAACAATAATAGTTGTAACGGCTCATAATACCTCTGTGATGTAGTGGTAACCATACGCTACAATATTGCATTATTTCAGGTAGTTTGCACACTGCCTGCTCGCTTATTTCAGGCAATTTGAAATATGCCGAAGGCACCAGGCAATCTGTAATACTGTTTCATATTTTATACATTGCCCGGTTCATTCGGTATAATTCGACATATTTCAAATTGCCTGGGCATTTTGAACATTGACGGATTTTACAGTTTGCCTGTAACATATATATATATAGTATAGTACTCCAGTGTAGAGCGACCCCCCAACGGTGAACTCCCTGCTCCAGCGACCGCTTTAACTTAGCTAGAACGAGTTTCACATTAAACATGACATCCCAAGAGCGACTTCCCCGCAAGAGCGACTAGCGACCGGATTTTGACTCAACATTTAAAATTGTTATCTCTATAGAGCACACATTAATTATTGATATGATAAAGTAATACATTATTTAACGCTAAAAATATTTCAAATTTATCAAAATAATCAGATTTACATACACACAAATACCAAATATCTATAACTATTTATATTTATACTCGGTAATATTCACTCTAAACATGCACTTTAGTAAAACATATATAAATGTATTGACTATTATTATCGTAATAATCATTTGGGCAAATACCTAAATTAAATCTATTATGTATAATTAATCTATATAATATGATAATACCTCAGGCTGAACAAATAAACGATTTTCTCTTGAAGACAATTAGCGAGAATTTGTTGATTCATTAAGTGGACTCATTATAGTGACATTAAAAGTAAATCAGGTAATTGCTATTTTTCATTTTCTATCAATTTTTTGTTTTTAAAGCATAAGTTTTAATGGATATATCCATTTAATTATAATTAAATCGATGAGTATGTAACAGTCATTTTAGGTAAATAACATAATAATAATAATCATTTATTATGCATTCTTATCATTCTTATCATTTGGCTTATTGATAATATTATTAATGTGTACTTGACTAACTATTTATATGTACTAACAAAGACTATCTCTTATGCTGATCGTATTTAGTGCATAAATTAAAGTTACAAAAATCGAACCCCGAATGAGCGACACCCCTGCTTGAACGACCGTTTTTATATGGATTTAACGCGGTCAAATTTATGACAAATTTACACAGACCTAGTCATTATATCATAACAAATCATCAATATCAATAGCAAATAATTATATTGCACTATTTATTTAGAAGCCCAAACGCAATAATTATGTGTAGTTTATTAAACTTTGCTGGTTATTTTATTTGTATTTGCTACAATTATACACAGCTGCATATATATTTACATTATACATTTAATATTATTATATATAGTTACTAAATATAATGTATATAATATATATTGCACAACGCTATTAGTGTGACCATTATGCCAGGGCTCTATATAATTTGTACTCCGAAAACACTTCTGTCTGGGTGTAATTTTCAACTTTCCAGCATACGTGTGTGTACAACACTATATTAAACATTATTAAACATATATAAACAAAATGTAAATTCTGTTTTCCACCACACCATCGGCCGATACAAGGTATTATATTTGCAACACTGATATGTAATACATATGTGTTGCGAGAAACCGAAAATGCAACCAAAATATATGTATATGCATAACGATGAAAGCTTTCTTCAAGTAAACAGTTTCAATATACGTAAGTGTATTTGCATACATACCACTTAACAAAAGTCACAAAAAACTGTCCCGCTTATGTATCAAAAAAAGACTACCCATACATTATTATATATATTATTACATATTATTACATATTATTACATTTATTATTATATACATTATTATACATCTGCTATATTATCTGATATATTTATAAATTTGCGATTTAATGCTAAATATTTTTATTAATACAAATAAATGCTAACGTTTTCCAGGAACATATTAACATTAATTGGTCAAATAGACTCACAAATATTTCTGTAAAATATATGAAACAAGCAAACATGTTTAATAAAGGATCGTGCAAACCGCTCTAATTAAATTCCACTGAATCACTCCAATTTCAACCAATATCTTAAGTTATGCAATTCAAGTTATTACCACTTTGTTCAAACCTCCTTCAATTGTCCTTGATAACATAACTGTAGCCGTTCTTGGTCTGTCTTTCTCAGGTACCAATCCATTTTTATACCAGTCCAGCACATATAAACGAATATAAACGTACTCTTTGTGTCGATTTTTTGTTCTTAACTTTACCTCCATATCGGATTGCCCTCTGGAGGGACGATCTTCAATTTCCTCTCAGACCTCTGGCCTACCTACCTCCTAACCTTTTCCCAAACTAGTAAGTATTTTTCTGACTAGTCACCAATATGTCTGCATCTCTGTGAGATGTCTATTCTCAGACCATTTTATCTGGCAAGCATCCCAGGCTAACATTCTTTATTCAGCATGTAGAAATATATTTAACAATAACAGTTTTAGTTTAGTGTATATACGTGAAAAGAAGGTTATACATAAATAACAGGCAAAGTTATGTTTAGCTTTTATGTTTAGCTTTATAATTCCCCTTTACACAAGTGCCTCCTATCCACTTATTATTATAAAGACCCACATGTCTCCATGCAGTGGTATTTTACCAAAAACAACGAATTATATAAAAAAACAGCAAAAGTGATGTTCAAAACTACAGTTTTGCTAGAAACCACTGTTTTAAAAACATCAAATTAACATATTTCATTTTATTTTTACTTTAGCTATTTTATTGTTTTACGTTTACGTGTGTATATGTTTATAAAAAAATCTAAAAATGTACTACCAGATGTTTGACTATAATGCATTAACTTTGTTTAGTTTGTATACTATAATCATGGAATTAGTTTTTATAGTTCTGTATAACAAAACCAGCTTTGTACAAAAACATAAAAAGCATGTACAATAAAAGTATTCAAAGTTTTGTGTATTTTATCTTTAAAAGTACAACTTCGTATTTGTTATCCTGTTATCGGGTTTTCAATAATAACTTATACTTATTTGTACTGATTTTCAAACTGCAATTTTTAGAACTACTGTTTGAAGCAATACGAGAATGACCGTCTCTCGCAAGATCAATAAATAATGTTAAAGCAAGGATATCTAGACGCGACTATGAATAACAAAATCAAAATGTTTAAACCAGCACAAAATAAGAAGGATTGCCCAGTTGCTGAAGTAAAACTCTATATATCATAACGTTTGGACACTATGTTGAACTGAATTATATCCAAAGCAACAACCATATTCATCCATTTCAGGCAAGGTATATTATGGAAATTGTGTACTTGGAGACATGCTTTAAGATAAATAAAAAAACAAAGCTTACTCAAATGGACAAGAACCACACTACTGTGTCAAGGCTACAGTAATTTAAACCGTATATAACAAAGGCTAGCTTAGAGATGACATATCATTTGCTACTGGAAAAAAGCATATTGAAAATGTTGATACATTTAGGGTGGGTAAGATAAGTAGCTAGCTCAGCTAATAGAGCGTTGGTCTTGTATACAGAAATCCCGAGTTCTAATCCTCCCCGGGGCAACTTACTCACCCCTGGCAAGCAGCTGTATTTGTCAAGTGATAGCATATCTAGGCCTGTTCAGTTTGGTATCATACGAATGACATATTATGTTATGTTTGTTTTGTACCATATAACATTCCAACCCTGAGAATGCCGTTATGTTCTGATTGTAATAAAAATAAAATTCTTCGTCGTCTTCTTTATTATACGAAAATAATATCGTGCACAAAAAGGTGAATGCCTCAATGATCTTATTAACCCAAATCGGCAGGACATGAGACAAAAATTGTAACGATCCACAGAGATCTCAAAATAAAAATGAAAACAATAATATGGATTTTGACCACAATATTGCAACACTTAGCACACAGTAAACTTCTTACATTATTCATTAACATTAATAAACAAAGTGTTGCTTATAGTGATGGTAGCGATATAATTGAATCACAATGATGTGTCTATATCTCCAAACACCTTATTGACTTTATCCATAGAGCATGAATTTGAAAACATTTTTCGATTAAAAATACAAATAAATCACAATGCAATAACTCGAATATACAATGTCTAGTAATTCAATTCAATACATTCAAATAAATGACCCGTGATTATTAGTGAAACAAGTATTTAATATTGAGACTGGTGTAAATTAATATTCTTTATTTATTAAAAATATCGCTTAACTATATTATTTTTTAAAACACCCATTATATGGCACGTGTCAGTAAATGCTTAAGGAGATGAAATACATAACTGAAAGCGTTAGTTTAAACTCACAACTTAAGTTCTGACATCGACCACTGCAGTTCTTACTTAATAGTTGCATTTTATGAGTAATAAACTTTGTAGTTAGTTTATTTCTCTCTTTATAACTTGCAAAAAGTTGAATTGAAATATTGTTTTCTTCGATTCCACTAAAGATGACTGATGCTAAATAAAAAGGAAAACATTATGTGAGTTTTTGATCAAATATATACACAGAAGAGCGAAAGAATAAATACGTCGACGTTATATTACTTGGACTTCAATGCTGAGATTTGCATTTTAAGTACACAACATCAATGTACTTATCATTTTTGAGTGATATAATATTTGTATGCGTATAATATAGATTGACTAAAAATATATAGTTCAGAATTTAATGGATTTAATATGCATTCCCCTATGAATTTTCATGGATATAAAGTTTTTATGTTATCAATAAATTTAAAAAATCGTATTTGTATTGTGTTTGTTTTAAAACTTAGTACCAATCTATATAAAACAATTTTAAAGATATGTAAGCTGTATATCAAATATAAGGACGTGTAATACTTCTAAATATACTGTTTCATTACATTTAAAACTCTCAAATCGGGTCAATTAATAATAAAAGTAGTATTGAACGCGCATATAACAGAATCGATTATATTGTAAAATTGATCTACTATTAATGTTGGGTATGTAAAGAAGAACTTACTATTTGTCTTATTGACTGTTATAGTTTCATCGTAGTTAATGTCATTGATAAATACAAAAAGACTATAAGATACGTATGGTTCACGGTCGTCCCATTCTACTTTCCGTTTACATCCACCGAACATTCTTATCTGAACTTCTGTTAGATATCAACGTAAAAAACTATTAATGGCAAAGGTAATATATATGATTCTTGTCAAATACTAATTAATGTTATATTATTAATCAGGTAATTAAATGCGATATCATATGTTGGTAATTAGTAAAATAATATAATAACATAAATGTTAGAGGTATATTCGAGTTGTTACATTTATAAAATTAGAAGAGGTTTGAGACGATTGAAGATCAAGAACATATACATACATAATTTTTATATCTGTCCAGGCAATTAAGAAATTATAAAACAAATAAAACATACAACGTTTATAGCATTATTTATTCTATACACTAGTATATAATAACTTTACCGAAACAAATTCATTTAAATTTATATTACATTTGTGTGGGAACATTGTTCAAAATAACTATAAGGACAAAATAAAGGGAAAGACAGAAAAATAATACTCCAAACAGAAATTGACATTCTCTACATTAAAACTGCATAGAAATCGTCAGCAGTTTTCTTTTTGTGAAAATATATATGTCATTATATGTTTAGTGCGTTTTGGAGTCTGAATAAATATTCGCCTACTTTAAATGGCATGTGGCAGATATTTAAATCCGAGTATCTTGGAAAATTTAACTACACGTTATTCAGTACGTTTTTAAAATGCTACTAATTCAACACAATAAAACAACATAATATAACACAATTTTATTCAGCAACTTATAAAATAGTTAGTCTTGCAGTTATATGTACTACACAAATCCTACGAAAACAAGTCAGTACACACATACGCATATGTTTGATCCTTAGTTTTACCTGACATATGTTTTCTTTTCATTGACTAACAACATATTTGGCAGTCAGTCAAAGAGCTGCACAACAAAAGTTAACCAAGTGACCTATATTCAAAAGAGCTGCTTGAAAGAGCTTGTTTTCATGTAAAGTATATACCCATTTGTTTATTGGTATTTGCACTATAATAGCTATGTTCGTATCATCACATTACACAAGCATGTACTCAAAATTCTGAACACACTATAGTACAAATGTCCTCCGGGATTAAGACCCTTCGGCGTGTACGTATATACTATGCTACAATTCAATCATATGTACAAATATGTCATGTCTTGTTGTGAAGTCGTTTTTTCGCAGTTGCTAATATATATATATATTTATAAAGGGTTTACCATTAGTTTCTACGAGTTGGATAAAATCATTAAAACACATATTTTACAATATTATAGCGTCAATAACATACAATATACACACAAATACAAATATGATTAGATGAGCTTTAAGCAGCACCAAACACTATAATGTACAATCAGGGATGATCTTGGCTGTAAGGGTTTAAAAACAACAAAAGTCCAATTTATAGATTTCGCTTAAATCTTGAGGAATGATGTCAATTAAGGTTTTAGCTAAACATGACAGCACTGCCAGACGAAACAAGTTATTTTTTAGATGAGTGTTCAGTTTATACTGAAGGTTGTGGTAGTAACACTATGCTTTATTTTAAATGCGTCTGCACGCACTCACCATCAACTATGGTTTGGGCAGCAATATCAACAAAGCACGTAGTCTTGACCTTACATCCTGTGACAGTGCTGTCTGGGACATATTGAAACCGAAGATAATTGTGCATACAACAGGTAACGTAGCTGAATTGAAAGATGCAATCATCACATAATTCAATTGTTTTCCTGAACATATCTACTGGTATTAATCAATAAACGTACCATTCGTCGATTGCATGTGTGATCCAGCATCATGGCTACCAAAGTTGAATTTAATGTGAAGATACCAAGTTTAATTCATTAAACATGGACTAAATAGTCGTGTGGATTTATTTTTGTAGTAGATTCCAACTATATCTGTCTATATCATTGTATTTGTAAACAAAATACGTTTGATTTACTTGTTATGTATACAATTATTATTGAAACATTATATGTCATATAATAACAAAATATTTTTTTCATAATAATGCACCATAATGCATTCAAATTTCATACGATATCGTTGTATTTTATATTATACACTACAAATAGAGAAGCAAATATATATTTAGAACAGCTTGAACAATTTGAACAAATTCGATTATATACATAAATAGGTATATATATATAAATGAATAATACTATATTAATACAAATAACCAATCTGTGTACAACACGTCTGAAATAAATTGTAACAACTTGTATTATATATATTTAAAAACTTACTCGGACATTTAGATTCTTTGATTCGTTTATTCATTGCCAATACAGTTCGACGCTTGTTATAAGAATTGAATGTAAAAATACTTCTTATACATGTATATTCAGCAAAAGCTTCACTTAATGAAACTGGAATACAAAGGGCAATATGTTGTTTGTTGTTATAAATTTGAGTAATTATCATATTACTGACATATATACAATTTTGAAATAAATCGGTTTCATAATAATTTAAATTAAAAATATTATTTTCTTTAATTGTTTATATAATTGTTATCAAAAGTTGAGACCTCCGATGAGCTCGATCCAGCAGCCTTTCGGTTAACATCGCAACGCATTAGCCGATTATGTTTTAGTAAGAAGATAACCACGCAACAGTCTTATCTAGAAAAGCCTCTATAAACATTATGCCCTGGTCTTAGATATATATATGTATATCCATGTATGTTACCCATAAACAGTATAGGCAATTATTTACACATGACTGAGTAAATGATTTATAGGCGGCAATATACATTATATATTATATATATTATACGACATATGACTGTCGGTTTATAAATTTTAAAAATCCTTTTCTAAAATAATCCTTATATTTTTTTCTAAAACTAGCATTTCTCAGGTATACATTCATCTACATTAATTCATAAAAATAAAACAAAGGCCCTTGTTCTCTTTTTAAATTATAAATTATTACTTATCATGCTATTTTGTAATCCACCGGTAGGTACCTACGTTTTAATATGATTGTTTGCAGTATAGAGAATGGAAACTTCATCGGATGTAAAAATTATAAACCCTATTTTATGATCCCATAGATTTTAAATGTCTACTGTTTAGGATGTCTAATCCTATCGTATTAATGAGTATTGTTGTGTTTTATTATCACCAACAGCTTAATATTCATGATGTAAAGTTATCTACGGATGAGGATGCAATATACTTCCGTGATACTGTGTAGCGCCTTCTATTAAATTGTGTCTTTTTTTAAAAGTCCTTTTTATTTTAAACGATTCTATCTCGCTGTCACTGTCACTCAATAACGCCGCCATTGCAGTTACAGCAAAAACGTTTAATGAAATAACTATTATTGGTTATTATATTTAAGCTCTTTGAGTTACACCGACTCAATTATCACATATTGTCGATTTGCAAATAGCGAAGAGGGGATTCTAGTAATATCGATTTATTTACTACTTGTTTGTTGTAATGTGAAACCAATTTATTATTTGCTTGCCACATAAATTATTAAAATTATTATTAAATTCACGGTTTGCAACAAGGAAATTACTTGCTTATTGTAAAACGTATTTTACTATTTACTACTATAAATATACTATTTGCTTGTTGTACTGTGAAACAGGCCACTAGAGGCACACACTCATTCACATCCATAGAAAGTAACAATTACGATATATGTTGTCTTGTAATAGTTTATGCTTTCAATCTTATCTAACCTGTACGTTATTAGGGTAGACAATTTAAAATTGTTAAATTAATGATAACCTTACTGCACTACTTCTTACTTAATTGCTTAATCGCATAATTTCCCCATTCTATCATAGATATATACCATGAATATATGCATTCGACACGTACGCTAACTATTGTGTATTCATACTATTGCTCTATAAAACAATACGTAATTAGTGTACGTACTAGAGGTATTGTCAGTGTTCAAAGTAACATTCGCCGAGTCGGATGATAAAGCTAAAATATATGTGACGTTTGTTCCAAGGGTATCGGAGGTTTCGTCAATAAATGTCCATTTAATTATTCTGTCACACGGATGACTGTAACGTTCTGTTATTAAAACTGGAACATAAATATACGTATTACTATTCATATATTTGAATTGTAGCGCGAAGCTGACATTCCGGAATTGAGCAGTCTAGAACATTGTAAAAACATATAATATTATACATATATTAAATATATTTAAATGTATTATATATATATATATATTTAATGATAGTAAGTAATACAGTTATATTAGGTACAGCTAATTAAATTATCAAACAATATCAATAATGTTATTGTAATACATAAACACATACACTATGGCAAATGCAAATGAAACTCGTATTCTATGCAATATAGTGTCTTGAAATTGGATTACATTGGTAGCCAAATTGCAACTGTGAAATATAATATGCTTGTGGTATTATAAGTAACAATTACAATATTATTATTTATATTAATATTATTTAGCGTTATATTTAATAAAGATGGAAAAGTAGGAGTTGTATCAAAGGGAAAATATATGTAATAACATTTCTTAATACAAAGCAAATTTTATAGTATAACTATTTAAATAGATTTCTAATTATGTCGAACGAATTTTATTGGAACCCGAAGTAAGAATATAATATTCGAAGTACATTCTGCTGGATACAGTGACTGTTCTTGCCCGTATATTACATACGATTGGATTCATAGTTTCAGATGTTATGAATTCGGACTAATTGGTTGAACTAATCTGGTGCTATACTAGTTTCATTGTTGGGCTTGTATTGTTGCAGTTTTGAAGATGTTTTAACTGGCTTTTCAAGCTCATACTGTATGAAACTTTTGTTAAGTCTACCTCGCTAGCAGGTGGAGTGTAAGATGGTCCTATTTTTAACAAAATCTACGTCAAGACTTAATTTCAACTTATGTTTTACGCCATAAACAATTGATACTATATATAGGGATAGTAACAATGGTGACCTTGTTGCATATTACTTTTCTGAAGGAATATAAAAGGCGATTTTTTAATTTCTAAAAGCCTACGCATAAAAAAATCATTCTTATCGACATGCGTGGAAGTGTATGACCCCTTTAAAAAACAACAGCGTCAGTGATTATCTCTCAAATGAGTGTATTGATAGTTGAACTTTTGGCAAATTCGGTGTTTTGGACCACTAATATTCAATTATTCGCAAGTCGTCGATAGAAAAACAACCCAGATGGAAAACCATAACCAGTAAAAAGATGGATAACCATAACCATAACCATATCTCTCGCCAGTAAAAAGGTACAATTACCAACTGCTCATCTACCAAAACCATACAGCAAGACAGAAGCTTTTAAGAATCTATCTGAACACAATTTTTTGAAAAAATATTTATTTTTGTAAAAAATGGGACCATCTTACATTTCAGTTCCTAGGGAGGTAGACTTAGCAAAAGCTTTGTACACACTAAAAAAATATGACGTTATATTAAAAAAAAATAACGGCATATGGACACAATATAACAGCATTTATGGCGTTATATATCACCATTATGACGTTATTATGC
>JAYRBW010142634.1:0-14963 GCA_036023295.1 Invenusta paracnida | reverse complement strand
AGTCAAGTCAATGACGGAGGAGTAAATCCATGTGGAAGGAGTCAAGTCAATGACGGAGGAGTAAATCCATGTGGAAGAAGTCAAGTCAATGACGGAGGAGTAAATCCACGTCACAGTCTTCCAGTGTGCACCACAATTCCAGTCCAAGCAGATGATGATAGGTAAAGCAATTTTGACTGCGAAATTGAATAATTTATCAAACTGTATTTATCGTTAGTTTGATTAATACGTAATTTTAGTGATATAAGGTTAATGATCATGAAGTATATGTATTAAAATCATTTAGAGGTTATTATATATGTAATCCCTTTGTTTTCTATATATTTATTATATAAAGTTATTATTAATAACGATTAGTTATTATTTTTTGATAATAATATACATAATATATAGTCGGTATATTTTTGTATTCACTCAAATAGGAATATTCAACATTTACTAAGATAAAGTTTTTGTCATTTTATCATAATTCGATATATATATTTATTTATTATCTATGTAACATAAATAAATATGATTTAAAAGCATTCAACATATTTTTTTGTAATAGTTTTGTGTTTGAATCTTAAATTCAAATCATCTTTTCAAAATAAATAAATGTACAACATCATCATACATTCATACATTCATATTTTATATAATGATAATATATTATACTTGCAGGTATTACATTTTTAAATATATTTTAAATACATTTTGTACAGTATGCAAATAACCTATTATTCCTTTGTATTTAACAAGAAGAGCAATAGTATGTTTGTTAACTTATATATAATATATGCATTTATATATTAAACGTATTAAAACGTGTGTCTGGTAACACTCTCGTAAACGATAAAATAGAAGAAAAGTAATTCTGCAATGGTTTTTTATCGTCAATTTTATCTTTTACTAAACTGCTACCGGCCACAAATTATAATATTTATATTATTATGTTGTGGACACTACAATGTTTTAACACATTAATAGTTAAAAGAGTAAGGAATAATTTTCGTAATATTTCAAAGATTGTATTTCAAGTTATAATTAATTACACATTGGTATATATTTCAAGATTAAAATTCTGGATGCTCTAAAAAAAGAAAAATGTAAGTACAAAATAATTGCTATTACCTCTTTACTAACGTCCCTTCTTACCTTTTTCTTTTTCAGAAGATTTAGCCAGTGCCTTCGAGATATAAGTGTACCTGATTTGGAGTTTCTCACCTTAAATGTGCATGAGTCGAACCTTTCCCTGTTACAAGAAATGCGAGAAACCGCCATTTTGAGTTCCGAATCCAATTCTGTTTGCAGTGGTAAGTTCATTAATACCAACCAATCCTACAAATTATAAAATACCTTTATTCATTTAAAAGTTAAGTACTATTTCTTCTTTCAACTTATTTAAAGCTCAATTTTGATTCTAAAAATGAGCCAGACTCATTAGTATATATTTCAATTTTTAAGTATACAAAGTCATATATTAAACTACGCAATGTCTACAATAATTTATGTCTACAAATGTATTTATTATCATTTATTAGTCTTAAAATTTGAAGTATTGATTAATTGTTTTTACTTTTTACTAACAGTGTACTTTTTTTAGTATAATACTAGGTATATTGATCTGTATTATATAGTTTACAGTGTAAAACATAATTTCTTAATATGCTAGTATTTACCAAATTTAGTTAAATAATTAGCAAGAAATGTACAATTGGAATAGGTAAAATATAATACATATTTGTAGCATTAAGATAGATATAGAGTGAAAGAGAGAGGTGGTTTATTAAAACTAAATGACAATAAAGTATTATGATTACAGTCTACAAATAATAGAAAACAGTTATACATGGTACAATACTAATCTGCAGATATTTAGAGATGAAGGAATACCATGTTGGAGCGGCATATTCAAAAATATCTCGGATGACCCTGAAGTAAGCCATTTGTGTCAGCTCCATGTCGGCTAAAGATGTGATAACAAATATTCTTTGATTAGTGACAGTTGAGGATATGTGCTCGAAAGTTGGGTTGATTGTCAACTAGGATTCCCAGCAGTTTGACCGTTTTGTCTTGCTTGATTACTACACTATTAATAATAATTGCGCTCAGGTCTGCTATGTAATTGAACCATTATAGCCATAGCCATGGACCCAGTACAGATACCGTTGGACACCGCCTGTCACTTTCCTTTGCTGATATACTGCATTGCTGTGGCTGATTAGTTGAGGCTTCTCTTTAAGAAAGTTTGGGTTAGAGTAATCAAGGCCGGCTCGACGTTATTGACAATTTGTTTTTGTAGGAGGGCGGGAGGAGGCGCATTTTGACAAAAGTCTCAGGCATATCAGTCATGATCCCACTGATGTAGGGAGAGCCACTGTTTAAGGACTGGCTTAACTAATCAAATATAAATATAAGTGCTTTTGTCGTGCATCCAGGGGATGAAATTGTTCTTTGTACCGGTTGCAGATAGTTTGTTATAGACACTGGGAAAATCTGTAGAGTATATGAAAAATATTTAAATTTTACATCACACCTTTTCTTACAAGGTATCTGTTCCTATACTAATGTTTTTCATTTCTCATTGAAATCCATGATAATTTGATAAAATGGTAATGTTTATTCAATTATTTTATTAAATACATATATAACATATGTATTAATAATAAATATTATCCAATGCTCAAACCACTTTAATAATTTATAGCCAAATTGCTTTTCTCATTTTTGCATCCTTAGCGAAATAATTATATCTTTGAGAGAATATACGCTAATAATCTGTAGGTAATTAGATATATCTTTTGATCCAGGGATTTATATATGTCGCATATGGAAAACTCGGAAACGATATAATCAAAAATGAACGAAAAACATATTAAACGAACTACACAGAATCATAATAATGCTATTTTCTTAGCCACATACTCATCACATATAGTTAAATAGTAAGTGTATTCCTATCTCTTGGTATGATGTGATTTTTTATTTATTTTTACTGTGTGACTCTATTGATCTATCAAGTTACTATTACTATTATCTTCTGCTATCTATTACTTAAAATAATTTAATTATAATAACATAATGACAAAATAGGAATTATTATATTATAGTAAAATACCGTTTCTTAAAAGAAAATAAGTATTTATGCATTCATTAGTTTTGTAGAGGAAATTTCTGTTTTATGCTAAATAAATATGCGAAAACAAGATAAGTTTTTCTCTTTTTATGTGTAAACTGTTTTGTTTTTTATTCGAATTAGTTCTAAAAAAATGTATGTACTAATGTACATTTAAAAGCACATGGCACACAACTGATAGGAATAAAGATGTACATGGCATGTAACTTAGATGTGCTTATTATGTTCTGAGACGTCCATCCTTGTTTAGTGTTAATGCATTAATTATTTAGTAATAGGTCGTCCAAATATTTGTTCAAATAGGAATTACAAAAGACTTGATAGTATGTTTATTTGTAGTGGATGACTTTTTTAAATATGTCATTGGGTGAAGATTAGCTTTTAGAAAAATTGACACGGCCTCCCTTCCTGTTACACAGACGTCAGAATGTTATAAACAGTTGTGCAATTATTATTTGAGTATCTATTAAAATAGCATTTAAACATTTTTCAAGCAGTGTTATTGGACTGAACTGCAATAATCCCTTAAACTAAAAATGTAATATTGTTTCAGCAATTGTTAAGATCTTTAATTCTTTGAAATGTGTTACTTAATTTTTTTAGATAATTTGAAATTTCTGAAAATATAAAAATAACAAGATGGAGAATGTTTGCGCATTTTAGTCTGAAAAATCGTCTGGAAAATCGTTAAAATAATCTCGAATTATATTTTAATGCCTTCATCTCTTCCAATATACGTATAAAAGGAATTATTTATTTATTTGTAGCTCATAACTCATTCAAAATTAAATTAATGTTATCGTTATGTATTTTCAATGTATAAATATGTATATGTATGTGTTTATTTACATAGTATATGCAATGACATGTTTCATTTTTCATACTTTTATTATGAAAGTAATATGAAGTACTTTGAAAAAATTAATGAAATTTACATTCAGTGATGGACAGTATGTATTGTTTTGAGTAAGCCTACAGTTATCTATCTGGAAATAAAATATTTCTAGAACATAATACTTTTATTTCATTTAGGAAACCTGTTTGACTCTTTCATAGCTGATTATAAAAACACGACAATGTATTGTATAATATGTACAATTTATACTATGTATTTGTATAAATATATTCCTAAATGAAAACTCGCGTATTTCTTTAATTTACCTTAAATGTTCCTTTTGGGCTTTGTTTCGCACTAATTTTTGTGTGTATTTCACTCATTGCATTTATTATTTTCTTAGTTATGAAATTATGTAATTCACCCTTTTATTTCAGTTTTTATTTTATCCTGACTCTAAATCTCATTTTCAGATGACATTGATCAATATTTTTAGGATGAAGTGGTAATATATAGGCTCGCAAGCTTTTTACGCTATATCCCCCTTCTTTCCTTGCACGAACTTCCACATAATACGTTATGTTTATATACTACGTATTCTTTCGTCTATCAATTTCTTTGCACGATTCATCTGGTGTAACATGGTGCAGTATGTTTTGTTTAAATGGTTCACGGGATAACATTTATTAATTTTCTAATACAGTAAAATAAATAAATGACAAATAATTTTTAATTTGTTAGGTGGTATAATGTTATTTAATACTTAACAGGTATTAAATGACAAATAATATAATCCAAGTAAAGTCTATAGAAAAGCGCTGAATTGATTTGATTTTAATTTCTTTCCACTTTGGCATCAATAGGCAATCAATTTAATAATTATAGATATTGATATCATTACAATTTATTGTAGGTATGTTTATTATAACTAATGCAATATAACTAATATTAATGTATTACATGGAGGCGCCAATACTTTCCTATAGCATTTGTTGCAAGACGCGGATCGATATTCATTATATTAGGATTCATACAAGTTTAGAAAATAAGCAATAACAATTGTCCAAAAATGTGTTTTGTACGAGTTTATCCCTAAGCATGAGTAATTCAATTAAGTGATTGTGCTCGATGTCTAAAGTATATTATAATTATAATATTTAGTTAAACATTCGCACATATATTTAACCCTTATATTGTCCGGAAAAATGTATTTTATTCATATTCAAGTTAAATTATTACAATAGTAATAAACATTGTTCAAATATACGCGAATAGTAAATAAACATTGATTTTTGTTCCAAGTAATGTCCATTGGACTCGATGATTATAACATGCAGTGAAACATCTTGTAAAGCTGCAAACGATGCAAAAGTGTTGTAAATAAGCTTCAACTCTTGTTATAAATATTAACATTGATCAATCATTTAGTAAGGTGGATTCCCCTTATCTCACTCTATTATCACTGCTTAAAGAAATATCTCACATCATTGAACCCGAGAAACAGAAGTTTACTTATATTTGTTGTTGGGTACCTCTGAATATTCATGTCAGTTCAGTTCAGCTCCACACCGATATATCATACATCTAAGGTCTTCGCTAACCCTGTCAGGGACTGACACTATCATCTTCTATGGCTGTGATGGTGTATTCTGGCTTCAGTGTTTGATGCTTTTTTGATCCAATGCTCCTTTCAAAAGTTGCTCTATATCATCTCTAACTTATTTAAATAATTGCTGCACTCTCCTTATCCAAATGCAGTTATCTTCAAGGTGTTGACAAATAAGTATTGTGTATTGATTTAAGAAAAAATGAATAATGCAGTATATTATTTAAAAAGTTAATGAAATAACCAAGCTAATGTTACCCAATTTCATCAGATCACTTCAACCTTTAAACCGAGCACATTATGCGAACAGCAAAAGAAAAGTTCACCAGCGGCTTTTCTATTGGTGGTCCAAGAATCACAGATCTTAGATATGCTGATGATACTGCACTACTTGTAACCGGCGCCCACGACATACAGCAATGGATCAACCAAGTCAATAATGCTGACAAAGAATACGGTTTACGTCTCAACATAAAGAAAACAAAACACTAGATCAAACAGAGATCACTGTTGATGGTGAAAAGATAGATCTAGTCGATGAGTTCAATTATCTAGGAGTTTAACAAAACAACAAGGGTGACCACAAGAAAAAAATTAAGCACCATATTAACCTCGCCAAAATGGCCATTATGATATGCGACCATATTTGAAAAAGCAAAGACGTCAATCTCAAATCGAAAATATCTTTCATCAAAAGCATTGCATTTCAGCCATGAGCTATGGCTGCGCATCCTGGCTTTGTGAACCCAATCGCTCCATGATGAAAGCCTTCAAAATCTGTACACCAGACCGTAACACAGAAACTCAGCTATTTCGGACACACAGTTTGCTACTAATCCATGGAAAAGAACATTATGCTTGGTGTGTTACCAAGTGTTCGAAAACGTAGTCGTCCCCCAGCTAGATGGATCGACGACATTGTCTTAGACAGGTGCAAGACACGTCTGGCAGCCAGATGGATCGACGACATTGTCTTAGACAGATGCAAGACACGTCTGGCAGCCAGATGGATCGACGACATTGTCTTAGACAGGTGCAAGACACGTCTGGCAGGCAGATAGGTGTGCCGAAAACCGCCCCTATAGAGAAGAAACATTAAACTTGCCGCCTATCGCTGCACGAATAGATCCAATGATCGTCTCGTTACATCAATGTTACATTCGATCAAATCGAATAAATAAATGAATGAATTTATTTACAAGTTATTCAATCAATGATTGCTGTGGGGAATGTTCAAACATATTTTTGTAGAAGCGTCATCAAAGCAATGAAGGTACTTAAAGTTTCCACAAATAATCTATACCTACTATCTAAGTATGTATATTTGGACTATTATACAAACAGTATAATTTTTGAATATTAAAAATGACGATTTTCTGGACACCTAATGACCAAAGCTATTTATCTATTTTAAAATTTATGTAGTATAGTTTAATATCGATTTATTAAAACTAAATACATTCCTGCAATGTTTTTGTATATTACATGAGTTCAATAATATTCTGTTTAATAATTTCAATGTTAGGTACTCAAATTTGAATCAAAATTATGGAATAGTTAAGATATATTAGATAATATTGCATTCTGCATACACTATAGGTGACAATCATTTACAATATTTATTGTATATATTGTATCTTATATTGTACCCAATATTGTATCTATTGGTAAATAACCTACAATATGCATTTTAAATAAGATTTATAAAATAACGTATTCATAGACGTATATTTCAAATATATTATACATTTAATAGTTAAATGAATATTTCATGTCTAGATATCGTTTAAATGCAGTTTTTTAACTGAGAACATTAAATACGTTTTTAATCAAGTTGGATTCTATATTAATTAAATTATTTATTTCTAAACTCATATATAAGATTTGTAAAAAACCGTAATGAAAGTGTTTATGATAAAGAGAAGAGAAAACCCACAGTTTAGTCCTGTACCTGTTGTCTCCCATCCTTAATTGTATCGATTAGTAGAAACAACCGACAAGTCTCAATATGTATATATTATATACAATGCATATATATTAATTATTACTGTGGCTTTTTTCTTCTCAGAATTAATAATTATTTCAACTACTCACTACCAAAATATACTCTTTAAAACACGCAAGTTTTATTTGACCTATTAAACATTGAATTTAACAATTAATGCATATTTTAAAATAAGCCTTAGTTTTGTTTCTCACACGTACACCCCACTATTATAAACTTCCTATATATTTAAATGATTTACATGACAGTTAGTGGAATTATGTACTTTAATTGATAACATGAGTTGGCACATTTCTTTTGCAACCTATTGCACACAATCTACATTTATAACTGCACATATGTCAATTAAAAAACGAAACAACTAATAACAAAATTATTTCGTTAATTTACATTTACTAGATGTATCGAATTTAGTATTGTTTTTGATAATAGCAGTAATATCTACATAATATACTGAAACTTATTCTAACACAAACAGAATTATAATGCGAACTTATCTTTGGATATGGAATAATTTTGCCATGATGATATATGCTTTTTTAAATATTTGTTTAAGATTTAAGACATAAATTTAATAAAATTAAAGGTTTTTGTAACTTTCTTAAATTAGGATATAAAACCACCATTTCAGTTAGAAAATCAAGATCTATCATTTTTAATCGTAGTCGATAATTCTGTTAAAAATAAAAAATAAACAACAAAAAATGTTTAGCACTATATTACAGTAAATTAATATTATTATTTAATTAATTAACATATTTTGTTTAAGTTAAAAATATGATTATTTATTTTGCTTTTATAAGTTCATATTCAGTTACTGCATATTTAAATGTAACACCTTAATTAAAAAATAAGTTTAGCATATTTAGTGTTTAATGAATTTTTGTTATTCTTGTAAAAGTAGTTAATTAAGGAATCATTCATAAACGACTTTTCTCATTAACTATAAGAAACACACCTGTTATTGAAATATTTTGAATTATTATTTATTTAAATACTTTTTGCTTTCCGCATTGTTTAATAATGAATTACACTTTCATGGTTTCTCTGGTTAGCTTTCTGAATCAAATAAAACAAATCTGAATGAGTGTAAAAAACGACAATATATATTTATGTATATATACATTAATACATATTGTATATTGTATATGCAAAGAGATGCAGTAAAATTAAACAAAAATTAACCCTACGTATACATTGTATGTTTTGTAATCAAGCAATTTTACAGATTTTTATGTTTTTATTATTTATAGTATTAAAATTTCATTTATTGCGCTTTAATTTATTATTTAAATTAAATATATTTAAATTATTTATGAAATTACATGTCCAAACTATTTCTTAATAAGCGACTTATTGTTTTAATATTCGGTTTCATTAGGCGCATATTTCTATAGCACTCTTTATGTCTCTGTAAATAACAATGCCAGTTTGAGATGCTTGAACCCCAGTTTTCTACGCTATTTATAATGTTTTTTCTTTTGCAATACGTAGTATCTTGAGAACAATTGTATTTACATAATATATTGTGTACAGCTGGGAATTGTACAAATCTCTTGATACACTTTCTATTTCTAAATATCCTCTTAATAGCATTCACTTGACAGCTAGCAAGCTAACGATTCTTAATTCTTTTTTCATTTCTTTCTTTTTCAGAAGAGGAGTCGAAACCATTGTTCTACAGACAAAGATTTGATATGGATTGGACGTGACATCATTAACGTTATTGTCTGCATTGCTTTGAACCCCATGTATGATTTTCGACGGTCTTAATTGTATTTCACAGCATTGTATATTTAGCAATTTATTCATCCTGAACTGTAGAGGGTTGTAAGAATTTCTATAAACATAATCTAAGAATAAATCCACAATAAATGTTACATGTCATCCGTGTGTACAATATAGGTGGATGTTACCACATCTGCATCCGAAAAGCTATTAATGTATTATTTAAAGTAAAGAATTATGATAATTTGAATTCACGAGTGTACTAAAATAAAGTCACTAACATCGAAAATATAATCTAGATAATACAAGCATAAACAAGTAGGTAAATCTGTTAAATTACAATAGGCAATAAGCGTAAACTTGTATAAGAAAAAGTCATATTAAGAAATGAAATTTAATAAAAATTTGGTACTGCTTTTAAAAAGTCTCGCGCTCATTTATAAATAAGAGAATTACATTTAATATATATAGCATAATATATAGGTTATTATAGGTTACTAATACTAATTGCAAATATAAAAACAAAAAGCTTGAAGACTAATATTCGTTGTAATATTAAATAATACGATTAAGTGAAATCAAAATAGCAACGAAAAATAGCATTTATGATGTGCAGGAAATATTAAAAGGACGATACATTATTTTATTGTACACGATAAATTTGTATATGCCAGATTTGAAGGAGATCGATGCAAAATCGAAACAGCATTTATATCAATCCTAATATATTTAAGTGAAATATGAAATAATTATTATACTAAGATTGCAATTAATCCATACTTTAAAACTGTTAAATAGATAAAAGTGGACTTAAACATTAAAGACGGTTTAAATATCAAAAAGAAAAAAAAATTATTATATTAAATTAAATTAAATTAAAGAGATTACATTGAAATTCATGCACAATCTTAAGAATATTGTAATAATTTGTTTACAGTCTTGTACATAATTTAGTACAGACTATTTCTCATATTCTTATATAATATATTCATTGAAGCACACTATACTTAAGTCTATTTCAAGCGTCACATTAATGAAGCCCTATTTAATTCCTTTAAGCGTTACAAACATTCTTTCATCAGTTTTCATCAGCTTCAAAATGAAAGTATTATACAATTATAAGAAACTGTATAATGGTGAATAACTTCCATATTTTTGCACCTATATTTTAAATATATTGCTCTCAATATTTTCTCGGAAATATACTTTCAATAATTATATAAAGTATAAAAATATGTTTCAATTTCTGTTTTTGTATAATTTTTTTGTTTTATTATCCGTTATTATGTCTAAACATTTATTTGATTGTCTAGCTGCCGATCAAAATTGTAGTGTGTCTGAATGAATTGCAAAACAATATTTCTGGCGTCCATAATGGCGTGTACACAATGAATTCCTAATCTTATCATCTCTTCAAGTTAATTACTTTTCTCCGTTTTATATACAAATAATGCCTACCAATCTAACATGTAACATGCACATAATGTACAACATCTATTGTATAGTATCAAATTATTTTAATTAACAACAAAATGTATTTCAGTATTAGGTTCATGAATATTTTATATTTATTATATTACATTATAAATACCTTTAATGCGATAATGATGTTGTGGCTAGTGCAATACATACACATGACAATAAAATCGTTTTATTTGTGTATTTTATTGTTTATTGTATTTGCTCAAACTATATGAAACAAACTGACACATAATTTGAACTAATAATAACTATACTTTATCTTCAATAAACAAATTACTTTAACTGATTTATCTGATTGTGGATTGGACACCTTTGTATGATGGTTTTCATGATTCCATAACAGACAATCTTAAAAATCCAATCTCAAAGTGAGCATAATTTAATATGTATATATTTCCACTTTTTATATGATCAACAAAAACCTTTGTATACACATCTACATATTATTATACTATTCCATGCTCACAGTTACTAACATGAGAGTAAGCGCCAACTAAGCCTACGATTGGCAACTATTCTAAACAGAGACTAAACTGGAAATCATGTCTTATGTCTACACAAAAGAAATGGATCCATAACTGGACAATAAATGTCTTATGTATACCCAAGAGAAATGGATCCATAACTGAACAATACATGTCTTTTGTATACCCAAGAGAAATGGATCCATAACTGAACAATACATGTCCCATCTCCATATTCAGACGCACGGCACCAAATGATTTAGATTGTAAAATAAATTGTTATTTTGTACTTCACCAATGTATCCAAGTATAATCTACGTGGAAGTACATTCAAGCACATAACATTCTTAATTTAATATAGTCTATTAATCCATTGTTTTAACTACGTCTTCTTAAAACGCGCTAAATTTTTTTACATAATGTGCGATAAATAAGACAGATTTTGTCTTTGCTATCTAAACACATGTTAAGAGGCCAAACTGGCTTCGAGTAAAAATCTTCGGTAATGTCCTACATTAAACAAAAGTTCTTTTTTAAGGAGTTGAATCCATTTCTACAGGTTTGACTCATTTGTCCTGCCTTCAAATGCGAATACGCGCTGCCTACATCGATATCTAGCTCGTATAAATGTACTTTGCGTAGCTCTATAATCGGGTATGCAATACAATTATTTCAAATAACAAATTCTGAAAGATAAAAACATATTTTCTCAAATTAGTAACAAAATATAGCTGTAAAGTTTTCTGAAATTCCGACAATAAATTAGTTTTTCGATGGATACCCAGGCTAGATAACCTAGGTCTACCAAGTGATTTTAAGATGATATGGATAAATAAAATATATGTTTACTTCATGTCACAGAGACTCCCACTAAGTAGGCGCTATTCAGTGAAATACCTGTAGTCTCGTTATGGTATATAAGAATAAGCTAAATCATGTATTCATCTTTTGTCTAAAATGTTCAATTTCACTGACAAAACAGTTCAACATTTTACATATATATTTACTTGATGTCAAATCCAAAATTTATTTGTAAAGTTTAGTAATGTATGGAAACATTTTGATTAATCTTGATGTAATTTAACGTTTATGTTATTTATCGTTTATGTTAGGCGTAAAATAATAAATGAGCTAATATTAACGAGCTAAAAATGAATGTAAATATTTCAAATGTGACTCGTATGCAAATATATTAAAGTTTTATTTATAAGTATGCATTTTTGATTTAGTATACAAGACAACTGTTTATCGGTCTTACCAAATCTACTAAATAAATACTATCTTTTGTTTAGAAGATGAGCTTCAAACTTTCTTAATGGTGGCTCTAATTGAATAATTGAATATTATAGTTGAAATAATACATTTACACAAAACTAGTATCCATAAAATGAACAATAAAAACGTACAATTCTTATTAATTTGCAAAATGTGTTATTTATTGGGAATTTATTTGATTAGCTGCTATTAGTCTTAATTTTGGGAAATGTGTTTTTGTCTTTCCACAATAATTATTCTTTTCAAAACTATTTCTGTATATAATATATGTCAATATTTTGAAATGTTATGGACGCTAATTTTCTGCATGAATATTTAATTCTGTTTTGAATTAAAAGTTACTAAACAGGTAGCATATATTTCAGTCTTTTTATATTTTGCTTCGAGTTGTACATAGATATATACAATCATGTGCATATATTCGACATACACACAAACAGAGGACACTGTTTATGTAAAAGTTCCAAGTAAAAGACACATGTAAGAAAGTCAAGTAATGTGTGTATATTTATTACATTTTATAAGAAACTTAGTTGTGTACATACCTCTAGCTAGTAATATTTATTTACATATATTTATAAATTATTAATATATTATGCTTATATGATTTACCAATATTTACATTTACTATTTATTATTGTTGCTACAATATATTATAATATTTTAATATATATATGTTAATTTATTCTGATGACTAATAAGAGTAATAAACAGTGGTTTTCATTTTCAATATTGTTATTTTCCGGGATATCAGAAAATCCACGCGGTGATTGTTTACTTTTGAAATTATGAAGTGTGTCAAATATACATAAATCGTCTGTCATACTTTGTGACATTATGATCAGAACTGTTATTTACTTGAAGATAAACTCCATGGAGGCACCTCCCAGTTGACACGTTGACATAATGTTGATGCATATTTAATTATTATAATTAATTCCATTTAATAAATCTATTTTATGTTTTTATCTTAAATAAACATAAACTTATTATAACCCACCGGATATTTGAATTTCAATAAAGGATGAAAAGCCACTTATTATAAATAAAATTCAAGGTTTTAGACTCGCACATATACCTAATAAAAATTATCAATAACTGAAATATTGGTTCCGTTGTGCCCAATTGCGTAATAAACAACTTGTTCAATATCATTTAATGATACTGACTCCTTTTCTTCCCCAATGGCTTTAACCTCTTAACATTTGAGCATTGGGTATAACGTGGCTATGTGGACATTCCGGTTGCATTAATATTATAACAATATTAATGATCAATGATGTCAAATATATTCTGTGTTCATTATTAATGTTTGTTTAAGATATCTAATATTTTCTAATATAAGTATGTAATTATATTAGTATAATTTCTTTTAAATAAATGGATCTACTATTTTATACATATTTACGTTTTGTTACTGTCACGTACAATCGATTAAATGTTAAGAATAAAAAAAAAGTCTAATGCAATCTGATATTGAATTTTAATAAAAATTAAAAACGAGGAGAAATGTCATGATAATAGTTTTTTGTTCTTAAATGGCTAACGAGCACAAATAATTCAATTTAGCCCAATCTATGCTAAGAGGGGGGTTTTAAATGCAGCAGTGCAAGCTTTGTGAGTTTTTCCCAAAGTAAGGATTTTCAATTTTTAGCGCTATATGCACTATTATGCCCACAATAATGGTGATTACGTAACTACATCCTAGAATACATTAATTCAAGAAATGGAAGCGCAAACAAGCTCGGTGTGGATTAGGTTAAAATATATGACCAGAAACTATTGGCTCTGAATTCAGAGTATTATAGTGACAAGAAGAGTACTCTCTCAAAAAGTTGGAAAGACAATTCAAAGAAATACAGTGTATCAAAATACGTTAAAGTCGGGACATATTTTTAGTTTTCTCAAAAAAAGATATGTAATACATCAAAGATTTCTCGCGCAAGTCCTCATAGCACATTTATTGTAATTGTTTTTCCACTTTCATTTTATAGCGCTTAGAAGAAGATACCCATCAGATGATTTCTTTCATTATCTACCCGTAATTTATATCATAATTCTTGGCATTATGTTTGAAATATATTAATAATATATATATATCGAATTTAGTGATACTTTTGTGAGAGAGACCTTTTTAATGAGACCTATACAGTTTTTGGTCTTTATGTTGGCCAATAAAAACCTAGTTTATATTTAAATGGGGAATTAAAGTCCTGAGTTTGTTAATATACGTTTATACCACAAGTTCATATGCGAGTTGTGTATCCTAAATTATAATTATTTTTAACAATGTTTAGGAAAAGTTTCGAAGCGCTTCAAACGTTGTTGTTTATCGGCTTGGTCATTGCTGATCGTTGGCCGTCACCCTTGTCTGGTTCACAGCAGACCTCCAAACTCGGCGATCTTGGGTCGCACGGGTGCACCATTCCATTGAGTGTCCCACCCAGTTC
>JAYRBW010142623.1:0-14964 GCA_036023295.1 Invenusta paracnida | reverse complement strand
TCTCTCCTCCTCTCTTTCCTATCTCCTATCCTCTCTCTTCCCTTCTCTTCTCTTCTCTTCTCTTCTCTTCTCTTCTCTCCTCTCCTCTCTCTCTCCTCCTCTCTTTCCTCTCTCCTCCTCTCTTATCTCTTCTATCTTCCTTTTATCATGTCATCTTTCCTCCCTCCAGATGGGCTGGTATTGGGGTCCTCTTAGCTTCGAGGACGCCGAACTTCTCCTTACTGACAGGCCTGACGGCTACTTTCTCGTTCGGGACTCAGCCCACGAAGCCTACATCCTGAGTTTGAGCTTCCGTGCTAGGGGCAGGACGTATCACACGAGGATTGAACACAGTGCTGGTAAGCGCTCTTACTGTATTTCATGTAAAGTTCTAAAAATAGTTTGCTTGTCCTATTTGCCAATTGACCTCAACTGCAGGTAAAGGTCTTTAGAACAGACATTACTGTGGTGATGGAATAATTGCGTTGGTTACTTATTAAACCGGAAGTGTTTCACCGACCAGAATAATTCTTAGTGCATTTTGGTGGCATTTGCAGTACACACAGTGACCCAAACCAATTGTTGGAGGTAATACTGCGACTAGCTGCATTGTATAGCACGTAGTCGTGGTCTACAGAGATTGAAGGAACCCACTTTGACACAAATTAGTGCGATATCTACCGGTATATTTACTCTCTTATTGACAGTGTGTGCTTAGCTGTGCAGTGAAAAGAGGTCTATTGTGCGGTTGCAGGCTGCTTGAGCTGTTGACGCATCCCTTCCAGCTGTTGTTCTCGCTTTCTTTTGACACGTCATTGAAGGCGGACCTATTCCTCTGGAGTGAATTGACCTTATGCGATACCCGTGTTGCGTTGTACTCAGATAGAGAGAGCGAGAGCGCCAACAACTCTCAGTGAGTCTCAATTACCTCGCTCTAATTGCCAAACGGGCAGGAAAAGTTGAGCTCTCTCTGCGTGATGTAATGTCACAAACTACCGTCTTACTCATCGCAGTAAAGCTGAGCTACCTTACTTGTAGGCTGTTGGTCTAGTCTACTGTGTTAGCTAGTCCAGAGAGCACTTCTCTTGTAATGGAATAATCTCTGGAGAAGCCGGCTAAAAGCATTACTTTTGACTGAATTTAAGGCCATATGATGGGTTACAAATTCTAATATAATGTCTGTAAATCAGTAGTATTGTAGACCATTAATGGATCGGTAAAGTAGTTACTATTGACGCATAATTAGTACAATCTTTACAAGTTACTCGAGATTAAAACCTGTGAGGAAAATGTATTGATTAAATGATGACATCGCTTGTTGACTGGATATAAAGAGAATACTAGTTCTTCCTAGTCACGTGCTTTACTTCTTGGTAATAATGTAGAAGCGGGGGGGGGCTAGTGGCACTGTGTTTAAGTGTCACAAATCGTAGGAGAAGCAAGGTAGACTTGTGGGACCAGTGCTGAGGCTGGGAGAGTCACTTTCGCTGGGTTTGTGACCTGACTGACTGAGAGGAACCTTAATATCGGGTCAGTTTCTGCCGCTCCTTACTGTAAGAAGTTAAACTAGTAGAACGCTAGGCAGGGGAGCAGCCCAAACCATTATTAGCAGCGGGACCATTTATGAGTCATCCTGGTTTCCGTCTATCCTTCCATTTGAAAGTTTCTCCAAGCCACCACTACACTGCTAACTGCTGCTGCACGAGGTTAGCCTGGGAACTAGTGTTTGCGGTGGGTGGGTGGGTGGGCGTCCGCGTACCCTACTTACTAGCAGAACACGAAGAGTGAACTCACTCTCTCTCTCTCTCTCTGTGTGACTTGAGGGAAGGAACAAATTGTGGTTTTCACTGGGAAATTGGAGCCGTTATGACTCCCTTCCTCCGAGAATGTGTCAAAAGTTATTTATTTAAACTTGTATACTTTTGGGTTTACGTCTAATTTTAGTGAGAGACTTCTGCCATGAGGTCAAGTTCCTTCCTGGGTTATTGTTCTCTATTGGCCTTTACGTGGGAGGTGCGTAGCAAGAAGAGGAAACCAAGTCTTCGGCTTAGTTGATAAAACAAACTTACTTGAAACATTATCGAGAATATTATTAAGTCAGTAATAAGATTGCCTCATAATTCTGGCGGAATTGGTCTTTTTTCCGTGGCTTACATGGGTAATTTTAGTAAGGAGTATTCTTATTATGCAATTTGTAGAAAAATGTTCTTTTGTCTGTAATTTAGTTTTCTTGTCGTCCGTCATAATTGAGGGCAATTTAAGAGAACATTAATTTATTGATTGTATAGCTGTTACACTGTTATGATAAGTACAGTAGCCTGTTTATTGATTGAGTAATCGGTCGTTTATCAACTGGTTTCATGTATGCAATATATGCCGTGTGGCAGTGTTTATTGTAATTTTAATTACGCAATTGTGCCCTAACCCTAAGCGTGTGTAAGTTAGTAAGTTGATATGTGTGCACTGGGCGCAGTCTTCCTTGTATTGTAATGAATAGTATTATTGTATTACTAAAGCGATACATAATACACTCCGTTTGTATAGTAAGATTTGTTGAAGGTTTCGGATCTGGCTTTGAGCCAGATCTCGGGGGAACAATCTCAGCGTATGCATGCCTGACAGTGTGTGTAAGAGGTGTATCAATATACTTGGCTGTATACACAGCTGTCTTATTCAGGTCTATGTTAGTTGCCGAGGTAGGTGTATTATATTGAGGTGGTGTCATGCACTGCGGTGTAACACGCGATCGTTGTAGTATGCGTATTAGTATATTAAAATAGTAGTATTAGTTATTGTCATCTTGGTAGCGACTTCGATTGAAGGATTATAGCATGGTGGATGGACAATTGGTTTCCTATCTCTCGGATGTCAGCCTTGAGTGTTGTCGCGTCTTATTGTATAAGCCATGACTGAGGGATTAGCCTTCCAATATTTGTGTCGATCATGATACAAGCTAACAAGCCAATTGGCGATTCTGGCGTTTGAATGACTCTTTTCGATTGCTACAACCTGGATAATCGAGATGTGGTGAGTTTTGGGCAATTTACAAGAAAGTAGCTATTTGTCTTATGTTACCGAGGCTGACTAGGAAGTGAGACTAGATGGTGAATATAGTCCATATTCTGTGGCTAATTATTATTAACTATTCACTGTAATTGTGTGAGCAAAGTTTGACTTAAATTTATAAAGTCGTTTGAGCATTGTACTTCTTAATTATTTTCTAGTGTTTTGTTTAATTGTTACATATTAGTATTTTAATTAATGGATCTGCCGCCATATGGCTTTTTTCACTCGATAATGTGCCTTCATTAAATGAACAAGTAAGCCCTGTTCATTGAAATATAGCTACACCAAGTCGCGCCTACAGTCAGTCAGACAGACAGGCAAAAAAAACCGTGCAAACCATTTAAATGCACAGCCATTTTTTTCTTGCTGAGATTTGAGTGTGCATTGTATATCTTGTTGGGAGTGCCTGGCTGCCTGCGATCTGGACAGATCAATAAGCAGGGAGCTACTTGAGCCATTAAGAGTGCTGTGCGTTTAGAGAATTCAGAAATAGCGCCTTTGGCATTGACGTACTGTGAACAGTCGGGTAATTGCTGCAACCGAGAAAAAGGGGATTCAATCTATCTTTAAAGTTCACTTGGAAGTTACCACTAAAAGTAAGTCTTACTAACTCGCAGTGTCGAGTGTTGTGTCTGTGCCCTGCACTCCAAAATCACGTGTTTGCTTCGACCTTAGCCAGGCTGTATTCGTGGGCGTCGAATAATGGCTGCGCTTATCAATATCGGTCGGTGAGTTGATTGATACTCTAGTCTAGGAATATCTATCGGTACTACTTGAGCTCTGGGTTGAATGGAATGGAAGAAGCAAGGTATCATAATATAGCCAGGAGTAGATAGGCTATAGGTAGGTAGTAAGCAGCTGATGTCATCGAAAATATGTCCTCAGTGAAATCTAAATTGTTTGTGCTGTGACCGACCTTGGCTGGGTTTCTTGCTAGATAGGTATAATACATTAAATATGATATCATAATCGACAGTATTATGAAGATATTCAGGTAGTTTAACCAACGTGAAGGCAGGCAAGCAGGCAGTGTTTGCAATCAAGTAGAAGAGTCGGCCGGAAAAGAAGCCATTACTAACTACGAGTGTATGTATGATAGGCACAGTGCTGTCTTGCTGTACACATGTTGAATACTATAAGAGTTCTTAGCGCAACACGGATGAGTCATCGTTTTCCAGTTAGCCTGATGAGGTCGTCTACTTCAGTTGAAGTCTGCGCCCCGGTACTCACTGTACACTAAAGAGCTAGTAGGCAGAAAGATAGGATAGCTAGGTGCACTAAAGACCCGCCGCGACTATAGAGAGTGACTCTTCCTCCCAGCCTTTCATACGCATAAGTACACAATTCATTCAGCTAGCTGTACGCACAGAGGCCACTGAACCAACTCTACATACATACTCTACGGTGTGTGTTTCATAGGGTTGCCTTGATTGGATGGACGAGGGGAGGACAGCAGCTGAGATTCTTGTAAACTATTGTTCTTGGGAGGGTGCTGGGCTGGGCGGGGCGGGGCGGGTGCAGTGTAGTTGAGTTCAAGTTGTAAATTAATGGCCCTCTCTCTCTACTAACAAACATTAAGTGGAGTGTGGTGGCTTCTCCTCACTGCGAACAGCACTACAGATGCAAGAAGACGACTGTATAGAGAGAGTTATTTATAGTATTAGTGTGCATACACTGCATAGGAAATGTGTATGTGCTCTGTCCACAATCTAGGACAATTTCAAACTACTCCAAACTTACAACTTTTCGCTGACTAATTAACTAAGGAACAAGACTGGCTAGGACAGAACGAAACCATTTGTGTACTATTAATAATACTGACTATTTTACTAAAATTACGCGTCGACTATGTGCAATTAATTCAGTCTGTTGTCATTTCTCAATAAGTCACTTAAACAATGAACCCGTTTGATTGATTCTAGGGCCCCTGGCTGGACTGGATGCCTTGGTTTCTTACTCATTCTCCTGTGCTTTGCAAGCATTAGTATAGGGCTTCTATTTTGTCTAGAATTAATATTGCAAAGAGTTAGATACATACAGAGTTTTGTCTTAAACGTGAAAGACTATTGTTACGATTACAAGAATACTTACTTGTAAAGTGGATTTAGGGTGATTGACTACGAATCAGGGTGGCCACATATCCTCGAAACTCGCTCATATACTCGAATATACTCGAATTTTTATGTTTATCCTCGAATTTAAAAATTCTGTTCGCGCTATTTTTTAGTCTAGTACCTGATTTGGACACTCACAATTTTCTAAATGTAAGTATTATATAATTTAAGAAAATATTTTAATTTAATTAAACAAGTTTTACATTTTATTTATTCACTCAAAAAGTTTGCCTGTTGTTCCAGTTAGTAACAACCAATATTTTTTAATACTTTTCTAATAACATTCAAATATTCTTGCTAAGCAGAGTCTTTATGGCTTCGGGGAATTAGGCAAAATCTGGTTGAAAGAAGAACGCGCTAATGCTGCAGTCAAAGCAGCATTCGAAAAAGGACTGTTCTAATGTACTTTTTAATCTTACTGTTCCGTTACATTACATATAACATTCCTTTTGATCTCCTTACTACATGCTGTATAAATGATTTCGGGAGTGAGAATTCGGGTTTTTACTGTCTGTGGTAAAATCACTTCCTTCAAATCTGCATTAAATGTTCTTCAACTCTTGTTGATTTAATTAATTAACATGAAGAACGGGTCGTTTGTCCATTTGAAAAGAACATACTGACCAATTCCTCTTATTTCTAGTCTTTTGCTAGTGTGTCCTGGTCGAGCTTATTATATTGTACATGCCTGCATTGGTATTCTTCTTCTGCACAATTAAGACAACTAGGGAGCGAGGATTTTGGTAGTTGTCATTGAATCGGCACATTATAATGGTGTTGTGCATGCGCCAGTTAGAAGGCCAGTCAATCTCCTGTATCACATTCGGGTCTTCCCTTGTTCTAGACATGATATCCCGTCGTGTTCAGTAGTACTGTACTGAGGACTGACATGTGATCTTCTTCGTTTAAGTGCTATTTAACTACAGTATACTCTGTTGTGCCTTTGTCGTTGTTCTCTTGAGGCCTGCCACCTATCTAAGAACTGACGTAACTAAGCGCGAGAGAGAGAAAGGATAGGAAGCAGAACCTACCTACCACCAGATCAATTGGGACTGTTGTACATACTGTAATCTATTGATTGGTTCCCAGCTAGCTCCCTCTGTCTACATAGTGTGGTGGATGTAGTCCCAGTTCTTTACATGCCTCTCTCTCTCTGTGTACTATTCTTTGGCATACCTGCCTAGAGCTCCGGCTCTTAGCCGACTTTCCGTGGTGTTTTGGGAGGAAGGTTGTTTTACATGTTCCTACAGCGCTGCGTTCTGCGGCGGTTGTGGTGGTGGTTGCACACAGTCAAATGTGACCTCCTTCTTACTATGCATAAAGAGAGAGCTTTTATCCCAGTTTGGCAACTTGCCAGATATCAATCCTTTTTTCTCTCTCTCTCTCTCTCTCTCTCTCTATCCCACTCTCACAAAAGTGTCTTCTTTTCTCTCTTTCACCTTATAAGTAGTGTCTTGCAGGCAACTTTTTGTGGAAGGTGGGCTATAAAACAAACCACATGGCAATCGTATCTCTTGGATTCCTCGTCAAAAACAAGTCAAGTGAATGACGTTGACTATTGATTAGTTTAGGATTAACATGCACCTATTTGTCAGGAACAAATATACTTGGTGAACTATCGGTTACATGACGTCAATTACATACATGTATAATGTACAAGGTTGACTTAATTTGACAGAATACACAGTAGCCAGGTTAATCTTCTTCTTAATGTATTGTTGATTTATTTGAAACGCCAGAAGTGCCACTGAGCCTCGATTTTGCTTGACCTGAATCTCTCCCCTTTTTATCCTCGCTATTGCAGGGAAGTTCAGCTTCTGGTCCCAGCCAGAGTCCCACAACGCCGAGACCATCGTGGAGTTCATTGAGAAGGCCGTGGAGCACTCAAAGAATGGGAAGTTCCACTACTTCCTCCAGACGAGTGTCCAGGGCCAGCCGCCCATCCAGGTCTCCCTCCTCCAGCCAATGTCCCGGTTTCAGACGGTGCATCGCCTCCAGCAGATCTGCCGCTTCGAGATCCTGCGCTCGGTGCGTCGAGATCGGATCCCGCGGCTGCCCCTTCCGGCTCCCCTCAAAGACTATCTACTGGAGAAACAGTATTTTACAGAACTGCATCTGCACAAATAGCGCCTTGCTCCTCTCCCAGCCCCCCCCCCCTCCTCACTTTTCGCTAACGATTATGTATTTATCGAACGAAATAATTTCTGCTTTTGGTTTTCCCGTTGTTGTTATTTTATGCGCGCTATTTTGATGAAATACGCGACCTTTTTTTTGTACATTTCAAGTTATTCCCCCATTTTCGATTTTTGCAGCCTTATCTTCTAGTTTAAATCAGCCGCCAATTTCTCCTCTTTTTACTATTAAATGTACTGTTAACATCCTCAACTATTTATAAATTAGCGCAAGGTATCTTTCTGTGTGTATTTCAATTTAGCGTGCTATATGTCCGTTTACATTAGTGTGACGCAACATGACCCGCTAATTAAAATTAGGCTAAATTGCAACCAAGCGAATGAATGATGTAGAAATATAATAGAAATATCTAGCGCTAATTTATAAATAAATTGTTTTGTCATTTACTACTCACGAATTAGTGAGTAGTAGATCCATTTACAGGTGTATAATGTACAAAATTTACCGAAAGAATCCTATTTGAATACTATGCGACCGACCCTGTAAAATAATGTTCCCGTTTTGTACAGTGAATTACTTCTCTTTCTTGAGAATCTCTTGAATCCCCAATCTCTCCCCTCCCTCTGCCCAGGACAATGACACGGAAAAGTAAATCCAACTATTTTTGATTAAAATATATTGAATACTATGTATAAGTGTGTCATATGTCAGTGACGTTGTTCCTTTCGCCTATCGATCCTTCGGAATCAATAATCTTCCTGACAGAGAATTCTCTGTATTATAATAAGGATTGTTACTAGTTTTTTAGCACGAGAGAAGTATCTTGGACTATCACAACAGTCACACCGCCCTTACCATTTGCTATATCCTATAATCTACTATTCTGTAATTGCTGCAATGCATATTTTGCTAAATACAAATTGTACAGGCTGTGATTCATCAAATGTACCACATCAACTTAATCATCAAAGCCCCCTTCCCCCCCCCCCCATCTCTCCCCTTCAATAATTCTCTCTTCACTATGCATTTCGCCTTTTGAGGACACAATTTTGACCAATCAACCAGAGAAAACTACCTTGTCACTATGGCAGTCTTCTATCGATTTGTTTCGACACACTCGGAGAGAAAGAATGTCTTTTTTTACTCTTTCGATAGATTGGATCGATCTATATTGATTTTTCGCCTTTCATTCTTTTTTTCGAGTTTTTTTTAAATGCTGAGAAGCGTATTTACTGACACTACACTAACACACACGTGATGTTTTGGTTGACGGCAGCTCTCTTGTGAGTTGCATCTCTCGTAAAGTGCCTTTGTTTTTTGTTAAGAGCCACTCCGCCTACACTGTGCCTTTGCCAATATATATCGGCCATTTTGTACACCTGCATGGGGCAACAACCAGCTTTGATAACGAGTTCTTTCATGAAGGCTTCATGTACACAAGCACAATTCTTGTAATTCTTCTCCCCCCCCACACCAGCTCTCCCCACTCTTTATTCCATTCTGGCAGGGTTCATCCTCCAACAAAGACACTGCAAATGAATACAACCAACGTATAAGTTGTAAGGCAGACCAAGCAGTAAATTAAATGAAATTGGCTTACTAGAATGTTGTCTGAAAGAAAATTAGGAATAAAAGGTGAGATAAGCTTTCTGGAAAATTGAAATACGCAGAGTGCTGCTCGTGTAATTTTTTACAGACTGAATTTAGAAATAGTTTAATGTGGTCAGCAATTGATACTTTAAATTTCGGTTAAATTTGTTCAACTGCCTTGAAGAGAGGTCCATAATGCCCCGCCCATTGCTCCCTCTCTCGTTCATTATTTCCAACTACTTCGATTTGTTTGTTACAACCCCCACTCCCCTGTTATTATATTATTGTAAATATTATATACATAATATATTATTAAATATTTACGTTTCAAAAGTTGACTCCGTTTGTCTTGTTCATATTGGGTTGGGAGATCTGGTATAATCAATATTTCTCGCAATTGTAATACAAGGGAATTATAAATTATAAATTTATTATCGAAGTATATATTTACAAAAAGTTGATATGTCGATAAAACTTTTCAGTAAAGGGATTAGAACAAATCAATTTTGTCAAGAATATTGTTCACAAAATAATTGGAGATATTCGTCAGTTTGAATGTGTAATTAAGATAATCATTGGTATCTTGAAACTATTTTTTTTTATAAATTAGAATGAATACAAACTTGTTTTGCAAATACTTCGTTAATGTTCAATAGTCTCAAAATATTACAGGTTTTCCCGATAAAATAGGGCGACAGAGCGAATGCGTGCATCTCAGACTAAATAGAGACTGCTGAGATTTCAATTTTAAAATCGCGTATTTCTTCAGATCAAATGTTGACAAGGCCACATCAAATGCGTCCAATCAAAATTAAATGTTGACAGAATAACTATAGAGAGCGTTTAGAGATTATAATGTTAACTGAGAGTTGATATTTGTGTATTGTGGCATCTTAAATTAAAGCCTTTTGTATATAAATACAGATAAAATTAAAAACAATTATCCATAATTCAAACTATACACCACATGCGTAAAATATATAATAGTGAGAACAAGTTAACAACGTTTAATTCATTAGAGCACAATATTTTCTGACTAGTACTTGTATAAATACATCGATAACTTCTATATAAATATATACATAGAGAGAGAGAGAGAGATTAACTGTAGAAATAGTGTTTATAAGTGATTTCTATATCAAATATTGTCAGTCTATCTATCTGCTATAACAGCAAGTTATACTTCCAGCTGTAGATACTTCCTTCTAGATACTAATCTTACCCATAGCCACACACTATATTAAATTTAAATTGATTTGAAAATTGAAGTTTCTGTACACAATCCATATAATTATGCTCACACTATTAGTTAGCTACCAACATACAGCAGACAGTCATATAAAGGAATTTAACTCGAGACAACTGAACTAGAGTTTATTTCTTGTAGCAATATAAGATTATCATTATTATTATTATTGCAGCATTAAATCAGATTTCAGTATTATGTAATGTAGTTATAAGTCAGAACCTATGTAACACCTCAGAAATATGAAGATAGCTTTGCAATATTTAATATATCTGTGTACCATTTGCGAAATAAATTATGCTCGAGCAAAGTTAACCATTTTATATATTAAATTATTTAAAACATATTATATGCCTACATGTGTATAATGTAATATTATTATTAATAATGAAGTTATCGATTTATTTAAGCTAGTAGCCTGAAAATATGAAAATATGACGCTCTAATGCATTAAACGTAGTTATTTTTATATTGTATTGTTTATTATGCGCATACTCACTAGATAGTTTGTATATAATATGGATAATTGATTACAATACTATATACATATATATACATATACAAAAGGCTTTAATTTAAGATGTCATAATACATAAATATCAACTTTCAGTTAACATTATAATCTCTAAACGATCCAAATTATTTTTGTCTGACAACTATTTATGTACTGTCTTCAATAGTTCTTTAAAAAAACCTTGACATAAATAACAACCTTAGTTTGCTATGATGCATTAAAGTCTGGTTTATACAAGTCTAAAAATAGAATATATGCGACATAGGAAATAATTCTCTTTCTTTTATAATAGGATTCTGCAGAGCTATTGATCGTGGCTTGGTAGTCTATGAAAGCCACCGTTCCACCCGTATCGCTAACATTGGGTACGACATTGACTGTGGCTCCATGCTATACCGCTATACGTCTCTCATTATTGACGCGTGTGCCGGAGGGTATGGAGCCATTGTGTCAATGACGGAAAGCAGGCCCCCTGCTTTTTAGACTTTTTTGCGGAACATCTTGGAACACAGGTAATTAATATCATAATATATGTATAATATCAAAAAATTCATATTTCAATATAGTAGCTCATTATTAATTTTGATACTATATTGACCAAAGCTTTTTTCCATTTATACTTCCTAAAGTTCATCGTAAATAACAAATGTCATTGTTTTATAAATAATAAGCTTAATTAAATCGAAAGCGTTAAAAATGAATAAATAATACATGTCAATAAATGGATTATGAAAATCTCAGTATCTTTTCTTTTTAGTTTTAAAATGTTAAACTACTACTATAATGTTTGAAGTAGTATAACAATTGTACTCGTAATGAGTGCATTAATTTAATATTACTTATAATAATATATTTCCAAAGTATATTCCATGCTTTCTTTTAAGAAGTATGAATGTTCCGTTCTTATGAATTTTTGTTGTCATATGTTATGAATTTTATAGTTTAGATATAATTTTGTTCCATATTGATCAAATGTTTGTGCATTTTAAAGAGTAAGCATTGTGACAATTAAATCTTGATGCCATTTTTATATCAATTTCATCGATGCCTTTACTACGTATCATGATTTTATGTTTTGAGGATCTCATTTTTGCGAGGAAGTCGTTTTTGTTTTGCTTTGTTGTTATCTGTAGATAACCGAAGTATTTGTAACTAGTAAGTAATAAATAAATACAAGTGAATTTGTTAATATATATGTATATATGGCACGGGAAGATATTTAAAAGTATAAAGGTACAAAAAATGAATTGAAATTAATGAATAATTAATTAGTTGTTGTTGTATTATTATTATAAGCTGCTATATACTGTACATACTGTGTATTATATTACTGTTGTCGTAAAACTAAACAGATTCCGTTTTATGAAACGGTGTGTTTTCTTATTGTAAAAGTAGTATGAGGCTAAAATATGGGTATTAAATACTTGTAAATGTGTTGGATAATTTTTGCACCGCTGTAATTTGTTTCACTCATACATTGTACCAGTATTAATTATTAATGAAAACTGTTACACAAACTTGTTACTAGATTATTAAATAATTTAAAATATAAGATCATTTAAATTGAAAGATATAATCAGTTAAAACTATAAATTAAGTTATATATATACACACAGGCCATTTGAAGATTATATGTCATAAAATTAAACTATTTGTTTTGAATATTCGTAATTTATTTTAATTCAGCACCAAAAGAATATTTTGATGTTTTAATGAATGAATTTTAATCATTTTGAAATTATAACGAGAATGTTCTAACTTACAGGAAAAGACAGGAAATATTAATTGTCAGTTGTTTTCTGCAAAATAAAACATAAGCTCTATTGTTAAATTATTTTCAAACAAAAAAGTGCAAACTATCCAAATATTTAATTTTCAAATAATTTTTAAGGATATTGACGTTGTAAAAATATGTCATGAAAAAATTAATATTATTAAATTATGTTTCTACATATAATATTAAATACATAAAGATTATTTTTTAAATTTAAAGAACTGCTGTTAAAAGAATTAATAATCATTTTTGTTTATATGGTTTTCCAGATCAAATAGAGACGGGCGACAGAACGAATGCGTCGACGTCAGATCAAATGTTGACAAGGCCACATCAAATGCGTTCAAGCAAAATTAAATATTCACACAATAACTATAGAGAGCGTTTAGAGATTAGAATGTTAACTGAGAGTTGATATTTGTGTGTTGTGGCATCTTAAATTAAAGTCTTTTGTTTATGTGTATATAAATACATAAAATTGTAAACAATTATCCATAATTCAAATTATACATCACATGCGGAAAATGTATAATAGTGAGAACAAATTTTAGAATCATATTATATACATTACTACAGATTCTCAATGATGAATAAACATTGTGATTCTTACATACCATAAATCTAAACGGACTCTAACGCGTAAATCCTTGTTTTTCGATCTTTGTCTATCGATAGCCTGCTGCAGTTATTCCAGTATTGTTTTTTAGTATCTATAATATTACTCTAGTATTAATGATTTGGTATTTTGTTTGTCTTGTGTTGTTGTATATTTGGCTTGTAGTCTAACTTAAGATTCGTTTTATTTACTGTACTTTTTTCACTTGGTTATTAGCCTCTGACGAGTCCAGAGGCGAATCTATCTCTTTCTTTTATAATAGGATTCTGCAGAGCTATCGATCGTGGCTTGATAGTCTATGAAAGCCACCGTTCCACCCGTATCGCTAATATTGGGTAGGCATTGATGGGGCTCCTGCTATACCGCTACACGTACGAGATGTGATACGTGTGGTAGCAGCCCCACAATGTCGGAAAGCAGGTCAGAAAAAGCCTTGAGAAGTGCTCCGACTGCTTTTTAAACTTTATTTGCGGATCACCTTGAAACACAGGTAATTAAGATAATAATATAATATGTATAATATCAAAAAATTCATATTTCAACATAATAGCTCATTATTAATTTTGATACCATATTGACTTTAGCTTTTTTCCATTTATACTTCCTAAAGTTCATCTTAAATAACAAATGTCATTGTTTTATAAATAATAAGCTAAATTAAATCGAAAGCGTTAAAAATGAGAAAATATTACATGTCCATATTAAATGGATTATGAAAATCTGGGGGGTATCTTTTATTAGTTTTAAAAGGTTAATAGTTCTAAAATGTAAAACTACTACTATAATGTTTCAAGTAGTATAACAATTGTACTTGTAATGAGTGCATTAATTTGATATTACTTATAATAATATATTTCCAAACTAGAGCATGTTTTGTTTTAACCCTTTATATCGGTATATATGTGTTTACATATTGTAATATTTAAAATGTATTTTTATACTGTTATGGTGTAAAAAGATATTTTGGATAATGGTTTTAGGACGATTAATCATTGTAGTCGAACCTTCACTCTGAGCCTTTGATTTGAAAAATATTATACAGGTTTAGTAAATAATGATACAGCTGGGAGCCTCATCTATATACCTGTTTATATTTTGTAACAGCATAATTTCAATGCAGGAATTCGCTACACTATAAATATGCCAAGACATACATATTAATCTACCTGTCGATTACCAACTTCCTATATTAGTCATGCACACGGCTATGTTCTGTCTGTCTGCAAAACATCGTTGCAGGAAACAATACACTAAAGTTATGTTTGCCTAAATTTGGCTAAAGATGTGGTGCTGGAATTATGCCAGCCATTCTACAGTTCAGGTCGAGAGGTAGTGACGGACAACTATTTTACATCCCATGCACTGGCAGTTTCTTTTCTTGAAAACAAATATGACTCTTGTGGGAACTATTTGCAAACAGCGTGGGGAAGTTCCGGTTGAGTTGAGGAACACTCGTCGACCCGTTGAATTGTCTTTTTTCGCCTTTGATCATGAGAATCGCATAGTCCTCACATCCTACATACCAAAAAGAAACAAGGTCGTCATTTTAATTAGCTCTTTACACACCGGAATGATATTGTACCTGCAAATGCAAATAAACCATAAATAATTCTTGATTAAAATCAAGGCAAGAAAGGTGTCGATCAGATGGATGAAAACTGCTCAATGACACATCACCGGAAATCAACAATACATTTTCTGGTTCCGTTCAGGTGCCCGATGAACGAAACAACCTATTGAAATTTAAACCAGTCAACTATACGCTAAAGGATCGTTAGAATACCGCTGGGAACGGATCATTCACGGTGGATCATTCCGGGCCCGTGGATTATATATTTACTTTTATTTTGTTTACCCGCTCCACTAATGTCCAATTCATTCGTTTCTCTATGGTTCACTTCTTGTAATTTGTTACATCATTGATCTGTTCAA
>JAYRBW010142612.1:0-14964 GCA_036023295.1 Invenusta paracnida | reverse complement strand
CCTTCACGTCACGTGACTGAAGTCGTCCTCCTCCTTCCATACTACTATAGTGCTTATTGTATAATTTTAAAATAGAATAGAATATAATCAAAACCAAATTATTTCAAAATATGTTCTTTGCTTGTCAGTTATTGGTAATCTGTCAAAAACGATGAAATCATTTAAAAACAACCAGAATTATAGTCAATTATGTGATTTTTATAGGTAGCTAACAAAAACCATTCCATCATTTCACTTAAAAAGTTTAAATGTAAAACAAAATTCAATTTATCAATACTATATCGTCAGTAAATTGCATATAAAAAGCCTTTCTCAAACAGTATTGTAAAACTAACAATATATATTAAATAAATGTTTAACATACACATATCTACTCCTTTTTCATTGATCACTGTGTTCATGAATTTTCCGTACCACAGAAGCAGTAGCGTTAGCCCGACTTCAGTTTTCCGTCGTGACAAGCATATTTTCTTTTTTTAGCTCACTTTTGTACAACTTATTATATTAGCGATAAAGATACTCCTTGTTGTGCTGCAAATGATATGGCTTCATAGTTTGTGTCTCTTCTTTTCCTAGAGTTAACAAAATATTAATTGTATGCTATCGAAATAAGCATAATGATTTAGTATCATTAACTATATATATGAAAGTGTAAATTAATTTGTTGTTTATTTGTTTATTAATTTATTAATAATAAATGAACATAATTAAAGTGTAACATAATTAAATTAATTAAAATCGTGTATTAGCTGAATATACATATAATATAATTCGTCCTTCATACAAATTGTAGACGATTACATTTAATATTAATTCAAAATTAATTTTAATTATTGCTATAATAACATCCGAGTCATTGAACATTTGTTGTGGTATTTCCGATATTTTAACTATAACCTATTTCAATAACTATTTTCAAAGCAACTAATTGAGATTTACTGAATTACATTCAAATTGTATACAAAACTGTATTTTGTTTAAATCACAGAAATTGGTAAATCAAGACAACGATAAAAGGATTTCTATTTCTATGGTTTAAACCATACAGTAATTATACAAAGAGTGTACACTCTTTTAAATTCTGCATGCAGTTCAATACTACTATTTACCTACGTAAAAGCTTATGCAAAATATTGTTTTAAAAACTGAGATCAATTAAATCGTGTATGTAGTAAAACAGTTTGAGATATACAGGCAATAAATAATTTATTATAGGCAACTTACGTATGTTAAAATTGTATGAACATATATATTTGTTCTTAAAATTAATTTAATCAAAATATTTAATACTGCTTTTGCCTATGCATTTACATCAAATTTATTATTAAACTCAATGGTTTAAACCTATAAATCATAAATAATATAATATATACTCGTAATAAGCAGTCGATAATGTCTAAAAATAGAATTCAGCTATCGGAAAATGCATTTTTCGATAGTTTGCCAATCTAGGATGTATTATTGTTAATCTATATATCTATGCAAGATTCGAAGCAATCAGATGAAACATTCAAAAATGGAACAATTCCTTATCAAAATAAAAAATGATTTAATAAAAAGCAATACATACATTGTAGAGTATGTATAGACGGTGTTTTAACCCTTCTTGATTAATGGTAACAGTTTGATACTATTAGTATTAGTAGTATTAGTTTGATAAGTATTAAGTTCAATGCTCCGAGAAAGACTTAAGACCTTCTGTACTATTTATATATAATATAGTATCCATACTATGTTATTAAAACATTTTGAAAGTATCTCAACAGTACCTTAAGTACAGAAACATTCTAACTTATTAATGTAATGCATTATACTATATTACTTTAAAGATACAGTAGTATGAAAATATTCTACTTAACATTAAAAAATTTGTTTCACAGATATATATTATTCAATATTTAAATCTGTACAAAGTTATAATAAATTAAATACTAAATAATATGTTATTGTGCATGTAAACTGTCATATACGTATCATATATTACCTATGCATTACACATGCGAGTCGAAGACACCATGAAAAATTCTTTATACATATGGAAATCTGACTTACAGTCAAAAAATCGTATTATTAATAGTAATAAATTGATTAAATGTTACCAAATAGCGTAAAATAACAAAAAACAATTAATACTTTGGATGTATTACTGTTTTCTATTGAAAATAGAATGACAGTTCTGTTAGAAAATGCTTAACGAAGTCCTAACGTAGTTGAAAACTAAAAAATTGAGTTCATAACATTGGAAAAATTATAAATTATATTATAATTCATAAAAAAATATATATTTATAATCTATTTTTATATCATGTTCTGTAAGAATATTATAAATAATTTTTTAAAGTCAAATCGTAATTATTATTTTCATGATTATTCTCATAAAATATAAAGTAGGTACCATAGAGTACTAATCGATTTTTAGCTTATGTTGATTATTCTATCAATCGATACTACTATTTTCATAGTGTAACGATTTGTTTTAAAATAAAAAAACAACTTTTAAAAAGAAATGAATAGCTTTCATTTTTCTTAGAAATGGGTGAATAATAATGAGCTTCTAAACTTGTAATAGCATTTTAATCATTCTAAATAGATATTTATCAAATTTACAGATTTTCAAATATATTTTATCAATGAACCACGCTAATAAATATTCTTCTCTTCAAGGTTTTCTTTCTGAAAGGAAAACTGTAAATCTTTTTTGGTTTGAATAATGCAAAGCGGAAATGCGGTAAAACAAGACATGTATAAGATCTTTATTTGTATTTAATTTAAATTCATATCCATATGGCAACGACAAAGGCTGGCATATCCAAATGGCCAGCAGGCCCTACTGGCGATCTTCAGATCTTGTAAGCGTCCCCTTCAGGCGCCCCTACAGGCACCCCCTATAGCCCCCCTTTTTGAATTAAAGACTTTTTACTTTCAGGATTTGGGAATATTTTCCCGATATCTTTTATGTTATTACTAATAGTAGTAGACTAAATTTTAACCGACAAATTTCCCAAATCTGTGCATGTTAGAATGTTTGCCAATTTTGAGCGACCTCAATGGACACTCCATGAAGGGCACTGATATTAATCTTGACCGAAGCTGGGTTCGAACCAAGGTTGGTGATTGGCGTTAGCTGCCGTCCCAATGACCATATCCATATTCGTATTTATATTTTAATATATTTTTAATGAATTTACTTATATAAAAACGAATTATTGGATTTATTGATATGTATCAGTTTGAAAAGTAAATGTGTAGAAATGTTGTTTATACTGTATTAAAGAGATAATGCAGTTTTAACAAATTAAAAATATATTTTTAATTTTTTCATAAGACAAATATACTTTTGTGGGTATTTAATTGAAACATATTTTTTTATTTAAAATCAACGTTTCATACTTTTATATAATATATTTAATTATTATTTTGTTTGAGTAGATCTCTGTTATTCGAACATTTTTTCCATTTTTAAATTTAACGCATCTAAATTTCTAAAGTTTCGAAAACAAATACATATTACGTACTATCAGTTAAAACTAATTAAACAATTTTTCTGTTTGAAACATTTCTTTTAATAAATGTCAAATGTGTTGTATTGGTGTATAGATAAGCAGTCTAAAGCAAACATAAATATGTACTAATTAGAAAATAACCTTTTCTAATAGGAATACTATAGCAGTGCTTTGCACTGTAGCCTGCAAAAATAGACATGGGTTTTTTTAAAATGGAAATGTTTGTATTAATTAATTCATAAGAGAATATGGCTAAATGTGACCTTTAGGTAGCTATTGAAAAGAAGTTATAGGAATAAACTATTCAGTTAAAACAGTGGTTAAATGATAAATGATATGTTTCGAAGTTAAAATTTTAATATATATATATACACACACATCTGTGTATATTCACTTCTAACATTAAATTTGATTCATGAATCCAAAATTTATCTTTATTAGACAATTTATTTTACACATTAACTATAAAAAAATTTGCCATTTTATAATAAATAATTATTACGAATATTATTTCGTATTGAAAAAAAATGTTCAACTTCATTCAATTATATATTTTAATAAAATATAATTGTAAGTATACCTACATATAATATTTTCTTTTAAAATAATACATATGGTTAAAATTTCCCGTTTGTCATATTGAACACATATTTTAGTATATATGTTACACGAATTACCATAATGAATTATACAACATAGAAAAATTATATGTTAAATATTCTATATATACCTATATATGTATATTGAACAAGATGGCCTTTAGAATAAATGCTTTAAATCATAAATATATAGAATTTTACGAATATATTTTGAAACTCTACGATTATTGCTCTGATGTACTTGTGCACCAAACTATACAAAGATGGCCAAAAATTTCATTCAGTGCAATATTTAGATCCAAAATCAACCAGGAATTGAAAGCTATCTCTCTGGACCAACCTATATCGTCGTACTATCAAGGACTTCCCCAAACTTTTGGCCCTGTACTTCGAGATAAACGGAGGATTGTTTAAATAGACTGAATTGAATTATAACCATGAGTAATTATACTTAGTTTTGACTCTTCTTGATTCTCTATGCAGTTTTTATACTACTATTTGTCTACCCAAAAGCTTTTGCAAAATAAAGTTTCTAAAATTCACAGCAATTAAATCGTTTATGCAGTAAAACAGTTTTAGATACACAGGCAATGAATTATATATTACAGACAACTTTCGTATGTTAAAATTGTATGAATATGTTTATTTTCTCTTAAAATGAAATTAATAAAAATATTTAACACTACTTCTTATCTACCCATTTACATAAAATTCATTAAAATAAAACTATTTTATATTGACAAAACTGTACAACGCGATGCATATTAATTGAATAAGAGTCAAACCTTTATGTGTGATTACTCTATGCTATTAATTATATAATTTATTAATGTATAATTAACTAAAGAAATGGAAAACATGTTTTTTATATTTAATTAAATTATTATTCTATAATTTGTGTTAAATGACACTTGGTATTCACAGTCACATGTTTAACAAGTTTATGCCAGTACACATACTGATTTGTTTTATTAAATAACACATTAAAATAGTTCCATGTGCTTTTGGTTCCACTAAAAGTGCTACATAGTTGTGTAGTACATATTCATTGTTTTTTAGATGATTGGGAAAATGTGCATACAAGTAATAGTTACTATTTTCATTACTAGGCAATTACAGTTTGAAACGCATATTAAATGTTGAACATTTTTGTAGTATATTTATAATATTTTTACATTTTTATAAATATATCTTTTTTAATTATACAATTTTTGACAGGTATACTTTTTTATATTATTAGTTTTATAGTTAACAATATAGCTATTGTATATATGGGTATGAGTTAACTAAATGTAACATGTTTTAATGATGTTTGATAAAATAAATAAAAATTAAATACCATTATACTTTAAGAATAATTATTTCTCAATTGTTATTTAAATATTAATGTGTTTTTATTAATTATAATGTTGTAGACTGAATTACTGCTGTAACTAAATATTACGACTTCTTATTTCTATTAGTCCCTGTAAATATATACACGTAGCTATTGACAAAATAAAGAACAATAACTATGGCGTAATCCAATCCATTTTTCTTTTAATTATGTTATATATATATATATCGACACATATATTCATATTTTAATATACATCCACACGTTTGTTAGTTTTAAGCATCAAATATGTCTAATTTAGTGAGGTATGTGTCATAATATGTATGTACGGCAAATTGATATTATGACTCGTATATTGAATAACCTTTGCGTCAGAATGTGAAAATAACGGATCTATATTTAGTACAAGATAGTCGAAATCTAAACTGGGAGTGGGTGTGCTTTTCTAAACTATCATATTCCCTCTCCTATATAATATTATATATAAACTGGATCCATCTTCGTATTAAACACGCAATTACTGATTACCTGTACTTCCACGGCTGAGTTAATCATGATATGCAGTATTTCGAAACTTCTACACAGCGACACTAGGCTGTAGGAATATGACTAATTTCGGACACGACCACCATAATGTCATGTGTATCAATAATTTGTACATGTATTTTAAATTATTGTTACTTACATGTATATATAGCCTGCTGTAAATATAAATTATGAATAACATGGCATAGTTTGGAATTCTCTGAATTAAATGATACTAGAGAAGCTTAGCTTATGTATCTAATATGTAATATGTGTTTATTTTATTTTATTTACTTCATTTTTACTATACCTACATATTACTATTACATACATGTATTACTATATCTAAACCAATGTTTCATAACATTATTACTATATCTAAACCAATGTTTCATAACATGCAGATTTGTTATGTTTAAAGTAAATACCAGAAATAAATCGATTTATATTAATGTTATATTTTTTAATATTGAATTACATCTTAAATACGAGTATTTTTTTTCATTTTTATCGGTATTTATATTTTTATTTGTAGCGTAAACGATACAATATTCTTGTCCATTTCAGGCAACTTATGCTATGATTCATTCGACAGAAAAGCAATAAAATATAATATTTATTCATCTAACCAGTTATCCGGTTTTGCAATTCGCCCACCTGATATTTCTACCATGTACAGTGCGGGACAATTTTAATACATATCGCTTGCTGATCGAATAGGAAAGGTGAAATCACCTATATAGTGATATGCGAGTGACGAATGTGTGAATCTCTCGTTTCATTTGAAAACCTATAATATGCGGATAAAGAAGGTTTATTATTTCAAAATAAAGAAATATATGAAACGACAAAATATAGCCCGGTATTATCGACAGGTCATAGATTTTAATTAATACACATATAGGTTATGATACTACGTAAATGCAAAGCCAAAAATATCTTTCCACGCGATTCTAAATCTAACAAATAAAAAGATTGGAAGAAAAAATGATCAATTATAAACAGCGTTTTTTTATAATTACTTTATGTGTATTTGTTGATGAAATACCAGATGGCTTACTGTCCTAAATTCCACTTATCTGTTTATCCAAATAAAAATTTATTCCTTTTTATCTTTTATTAAAAACCGCTCCTTCTTTTTTCGTTCCATATGTGCAGTATTTTACCCTTTAAGAATTCGTGCTGACGTTGAGAAAAAGTTTGTCTTTAGATTCATGGATATCCAAATTTATTGTTGACTTATTTATTAAGAAAAATAAGTAAAATATTCAAACAATGGTTAGGTTATATTAGAGTCTGTATGCTAAATGTTTTTTTGGGGGTTTAAGAGAATATATATTGATTATAACATTAATTATTTCTTATTGATTAGATGCTATATTTGTTTTCTGTGTAAATAATTTTACATTTAAAAGTTTATTTTAAGAACGTCATAACCCCTTTAATTTAGGCGGTAATCATAGAATAAACTTGGATTTAACTATCTTAAATATATAAAATATTAATTAAATGGTTACTATGATAATAATAATAATAATCAGGAATTATTCCATTAAAATATTTTATTTTCTAATGCTATAAGCAAGAAATAATTATTATTGATTTTGTTTTTTAACGTTATTTTCGACTATAATTATATCTATTCACTTTTAATAATACTATGCGCTAAATAACTTTTGTGTTTGATTGGATAATTATAAATTTTTATTGTATTTTTTTATTATATAGAAAAATATAGATAAATACTCATTCATGTGTGTGTGACCCGTTAATCAATCGTTAATTAAGTCTTAATTCAAAATAACTGTTTATTTCATACACGTGTATTTGTCATTAAAAAGTGAAATTAATGCTATTTAAATTTGTTAAATGCGAACTTCCTTTTAAGAAAAGGTGGAATGCTACAAATAGCAGAATTTACTTCAACATTTCATATTAAAACCTTTTAGGTTTATTGAAATTCTTTATTTCCAAAAAGAAGCTGTCTGGAAAACTGTTATTATATTTACCAATTTAATTTCTTGAAACCATGTTGTTGACCATACATGCACCCAGTTCTGTCTCCATCTTGCTCTATCTCCGACCCCTTCTCTTTTATTTCTTTCGTTAGACAAACACTTCACTACTTGAACTCTCATTGCCTCTTTCAACGGCGTGCCTTTTCATCTTGCTCCTTCGACAATGTATTTTTACTTAATTGAAAATCCCATGAGTTTAGCTATAATAATTATTTTTATCAATAGAAGCAAAATTATATTACCAAGTGTACGCCTTAAGCCAAACACGAACATGTTGTTCACATTTGTATTCCATTTAACGCTTACATTTTTGTTAAAGCTATAGACGAAATATAGCACGTCAATTTAAGTTTAGTTGCTATTCTTATTTTTTACTTACGAGTAGTTTAAATTTTATATGAAATTTACATTTACGTTTATTCTTTCTAACTTAATACATTTCCTGTGTTATTTTATTTTATTTTGCATACATAAAAGTGGTATTTTTTTTTTAAATAATTAGGGTTAATTATTTTTTTGCATAAAATTGTTTGTACATTTTTTGTTATAATATATTGATTGTTTAAATGATGATTGAGGTATAAATACTTATAGCTGTTATTAGCTCCTATTATTGTATAGTCTCATTTATGGCCGCCGTGCGATGTGTGATTTTTATTTTGGTGCTGCACTCACATTTTACATATGTCGCTCATCAATGTTGAAATATTTATTCAATGTTCAGGAATTAATTAATTTTGTGATTTTTAAGCAATATATCTGTCTGGATATACTATCCATCTTAATATACTGTTTAAATAAACAATAAATATAAATAATAATTCAAAAACATCTATCCATCTTAATATACTGTTTAAATAAACAATAAATATAAATAATAATTCAAAAACATCGATCAAAAAGATGTGTGCTATTATTCAGATAGGATTATATATACTGACGGATCATTTTTTATGAAAGACAAAAATCGACAATAGTCGACAATTTTATTTTTTATTTTGTAAATATAAACATTTTGAGCTTAGAGAAATGCTGTACATATACAGGGTAGTCCCATAAATCAGGAGATACAGGAAATAAGCCGAGGCATATTAAATATACCTATTAATTTTAATGCTTAATGTTTTTAATATCATGTAGGTGTTTATAAAATTGAAAAGTTCAATTAAATGTGCAATAATAAATCAATCATTATTAACTTATTTACAAAATATGCTTACTGCGACCTTTAGACTGTGATATGGAATCCAGTTGAATATGGCACAACTGGTAGTTTGAAGCGAGATGCTCTCGCAAACTGTTACAATGCGTTCTTGCAAATGGTGTAGATTTTAGATCTTATTTTGATAAACAGGAGATTTCAACTATCCCTATAATACAAATCCAAAGGGGAAAGGTCCAGGGCTCTCTGCGCTGACCACTTCATTTTCCCCCGATAGTAAATCCAGCAACCTTCATATATATTCATCTTATATATATCCGTATCATATCTTCCAGCATTTGAAGATAAATGCTCCAATAAAAGTAACTTTGATGAAGAACTGGTCCATAATATGGTTATAAAAGAGACTGCACCAAACTTTCACTCGAATAAGGTCTATTTGGTTCTCATATAACGTATATTTTGTTACTTTTTAAGCAAATTATTAAGAAACAAGTTTACAATTTTTTACTCACATTATTAACCAGAATATTTATAGATGAAATAACTTATATCCTATGTCTCCTTAGGAAGAAGCTCACAAATGGGATATCCTGTATTAGCGTATTAGTTTCATATATTTACTAATTATTGTAGTTTCTGTAATACTGTAGTTTAAAAAGCTCATAGAATTATAAGGTTTTAATGTATAAGCTTTACGATCTTGGTGATTTTCTATTTAAAAAAAATCTTGTTGACCAATTTGGTTCGCCACAAATATGCTGCTAAAGAAAACTCTTTATTTCTGTCTTTTTCATTGTTATTTTATCAACCACACATAAGTCATCTATAAAGGAATAAAAAAGATATCATTAGAAAAACAAATAGCTAAATTAAATTTAGCTATACTGTTTTTTTCAAAGTAGCATAGAAGGTACGTATTTATATTGAATTTTGAATCGGAAGCCATTATTTTACATTGTAAGATTAATGTTTTTTCTAAGATTAAAAAATAACACAATTACAAATTTGAAATGTGTATTTTGTAATTTAAAAGAATTAAAGGGTATTTTAGTGACTTTAATTATTTTTAGTTCATATTATATAGTTTTCTTTGGCCACTAATTAATTTTCTGTCTTTCGATTTCCACTAGGCTTGTGGATGTTGTTCATAAACTTGATAAGGCAGACCGGGAATGTCTAGAGCGATGCGCCTTCCATCTTCAGCGTCTGGACCAGCTGCCTTATGCGGCCGAGTGCTTCCTCAAAATGGGTGACATACAGGCGGTTGTCAATCTTCACGTTAATGCCAAACATTGGGAAGAGGTTAGTTATGCGGTTGCTTTGAAATCATTCAGGATTATTATCTCAAATCAGTATAATATATTTGAAAAATCAATGTCTACTCATGTGATTATTTGTTGACCTATAGAACATTTTCTCTAATATGTAAGATTTTAATGGTCTCTATTGGATGATTTTTAGTTTTATAAGTATTGCTTTGTTTATTAGAATATTAAGTTTTTCTTCAAATTTAGCAAATGTTATGTATACTATCTATGCTTAGTTCGGTTTAGATTTATCAATATATGTTTATTTTTATTTAAATTAATGATTCCATTTCTCAAAGAAGTAATCAAAAATAAAAGTACTTGTCAGTATTATGTGAATTTACTGTTTCCTGAATATAAAACTTGGATAGTAAAAAAAAAAGTATAATTTTGGATAAATATAATTTCTTGAAGAGGTAATAGTGGGATTAAAATTGAGTAAGGTAACTATTGAATGAGTTTATCATTATTGAATATTATATCGCTTTAAGTTCTGAATAGTTGTTCTATAATTGTATTTTTATACAAATAAAAATATTAGTCTATACTGAACATATTTAAAAAAAATTGTCTGTTATTTTTATATTATCATTTTTTTATTGAAATGCCATCGTAATATGTATCCTTATAATCTATATTTATATTGTTGTCAGAAATGTCATGTTGTCAGAAAAAGCTTTTGATAAAACTACTTTTTTAAAGTAGATTTTTACATTCTATTTTGATCTATTCATTATGTATATATGATAGTGTAATGTTCCATATCCATTTACCGTTTCATTTAAAAAACCCACTTATCTTAAAATGGAATTGTGTGAGTGAAATATCAAATGTTTCTTTTATAGTAAATTTGGTAAAAAAAACTACTTTGTTTACTCTAGGCTTAAAAAGTGTAATATTAAAAAATAAAATTACAAGATTTTCTACTATTTACGGATTTTAAAAAATTCATTTATCAAATAAACTTTTGTTATTTTTAGCTGAAAATTTATTGTGACAAATAAGACTATTAATCACTCAATATAAAATTTCCTCATTCTTTTATCTTTTTTTTTCGATTTTCAACAGGCCTTCACTCTAGTTGAGAAACACTCTGAGTATAAGAATGATGTTTACGTTCCCTATGCTCAATGGCTTGCAGAAAATGACAAGTTCGAAGAAGCTCAGATAGGTGAGTTAGTATAAGAAGTTACAACGGCTAGCAGTTACTTAACTGGATGTCAGGGCCGTATACACGACGAGGAGGGGGGGGGGGGAGGGGGTCGTGGATTCGAACGACCCCCTCCCTTTTTAAAAATGATGCTAAACATTTTATAATACAAATATGTATCGGATAATATATTAGGCTATAATATAGGATATTATAGATATATTTAAAATTGGATAATATAAAATGTATGCGAAATTTTCGTTTTTTTATATGCAAGTGAGGATATAAGAGAAGTGTTTTTTTCAGTTTTTCGATTTGAACGGATAATGGTTCCTTTATTAGATATATAAATAAAGACATTGATGTAAAAACATGTTACGGAGAGTACTATAATGGGGCCCCAAACATACAGTCATAGAAAACAGGTGTCGCATCAGTTATAACAAAATATGCACCAAAAGCAACACTAAGTCATTGCTGCTCCCACATTCTTAATTTGTGTCTAGCCCAGGTTATATCTAAACTCTAAATAATTGACAATATACGAGACCAGTACAAAGCAATTCAGCTGTACTTCAATGCCTCTCCGAAACGTGAGAAGCTTTTCGAACACATTAAGGCTACAAATCAGAGCAAGGGATGTAGTTTCTGCATATAATGAAGTTCTATCTTGAATAGCTGACATGTAAATTCTTCGGGAAACAGTTGATGCTGGAGTTTTCAGTGATATACCGAGAAGCCGAAAAGTTGTCTATCAACCCTTGTTTTCCACGATGTGCTGTACACTAGATGAATCGCAACAATGTGCAAGCAACAACGCAAAAAGAGTACTACCAACGTGACATTGGAATCCCGTTACTCGAAATTTTATTTCGAAATGAATTTCCGTTTTAATGATTTTTCTGTTCGCACCCCCAAGCTTCTTTATCTTATACCGACTGTTTTGTGCTCTGTTGAGGATGCAGATCAATTAGATGGAGTTGTGCAGTTCTTTAAAGACGATTTGCCAAACCCCGAGGTGATTGATCAATAACTCCGACTGTGGAAACTGAAATATACGTCCACGGATGAAAAAGACCACCCAGCTTCCTTGGTACAAGCGATCAAACAATGCGATAAAGAACAATATCCAAACTTGTATATCCAACTCAAAATTGGATGTACATTGCCAGTCACATCTGCTGAATTTGAGAGAACTTTGTCTGCTATGTCAAGATTAAAGACTTGGCGGCTGCGTTCATGAATGACCACACAATGCCTATCATCACTTGCAATGATGAACATACATCTTGGCCATCCTGTAAAAGATTATACGGTTGTTAACAAATGCTGCCTTCAATATCCACGAACATTTAAAATGAAGAATCTTCTACTTGACGAGTGACATTTAAAGACATTAAACTCAACATGCCTTCATTTTACTTTAATTATCTTTAAACACATATCTTAACTTATTAATGAACTATACATTTTATCAATTTAGTACTATTTGTGTTTTTATACTATTGCGTGAAATTAACTTTTTTTGTTATTAATCGCGTAGTTTATTTTATATATTATATATTATATATTGTTTATTTTGTCATGTCATGTTAAAAATATGATATCATTGAATACATTAAAAATTGTTCATTTTCAAGCATTTGAAATCCGAAGGCTTGCCTTTTTAATAAATATTCGACCCCCTTTCAAATACCTGTGTACGTCTTTGGATGCACAGTTGGACTTATTAAATAATAACGCATTTAGTTAAAGTTATACATAAGTGTTTCCCGCTTATTTAATATAAATGTAAGAGCAGTTGTGAAATATACTTTTAATCGATTTGTAGTACCTATTCTGTGGCGGATCTAAAATTTTAAAAGGGTGGTGACTATAAAAACCCGAGCGAGCGAATCAAAATAATAATTTTGTGAATTTTGCTTTGTAGAATATATTGTAAGCACATAACAAACATACAGATGTAAATAATGCGAAACATGTAGGTACAATGTGTCTTTTAATGGAGCTATATGTCTTTTAATGAAATTATACATGTCTGCCTATAGGTGCATGCAATGGTTTCATTCGTTTATGAACAGTGACGATGCTATCATCCGTCGAGGGTGGAGTTCCATGTACTTATGGCAAATATCCGCTGTCAACAGAGGGACTGCATTTCCGTGCATAGCGATAAACGTCAAATCACAAAGTTTCTCTATTGAAAACGCATTTCAGACCCAGTTGTGCACGCGCCTGACCAGGAAAACGACCTCTCTGCCTCCACACTTCCGACAGGCAGCACACAGAGCACTTGGAGCAGTTCTTGTACATTAGGGCAGAAGGTGACGTCTGATTGGGAAGCCAGCAGTTGAGTTACGAAATGTTATGAGTTATGTGCTCGACTTTGGCGTTCCTTTGGTCCACAACTACTTCGGGAATGAGGGCACAGAGCTCGCAGTGCGTTCTTCTGTCTTGGTCGAACGCCGATTTCATTTCATTACATACCACGTCCAGGAACTGTATGGCTACACTTCGCTTACAATACTCTGAAATGGTCTCAGAAGCGCAGTTGTTGCGCTGCGTTTGTCTTCCACAAAATCTGGGCTGTTGCTCAATGGAGCCCACTTTTTCAGCTAACTTCAACACATTTGAGTAAATTTACGCCAATGCTGTTCCGCATGTACGAATGTACGAATGGTTCACCTCGTCGATCTTACAGAAACCGAAGTAAATATCGTTCAGTTTACCTTGTAGTGAAGTAACTAGCAATCGCATCGGCTCCATCAGGTTTTTTGCACACACGAAATTTACAATATGCCCAAAGTTTGCCATCGTATGTCGTAGCCCATTTGCCGCAGCCCTGCTATTCGAATCCCAGCTCCATTCTTCATATTGTGGATAGAATCTCTTGTCAGCTGTTGGTTCACAAATTTCATTCAGAGATATGACAATATACTCGTACAGATAATAAATGGTTTCAAACGCTGTGAATGACAACCTCGAAACACTTCGATCGCTTCAGCGAACTGTCAAAGAAGCTGAACAACTTTTTACAGCTATCTATCATATTCACAATGGACGGGATTTTGTAAGCTTGGCAGATTAATAGATTGAGTGAGTGGAGACAATAACCTTGGTAATTGTTGTTGTTATTGTTGTTGTTGAGACATCAGCATAAACGTCTTAGGATTTCTCCTAGGAACGCCTTCGACTGATCGATGTTGCTCGTCAATATACTCATGCTCGGGTTTATGCTGTCGGTGAGCTTCAAAGCTGTGTTGCGGAGGGCGCTGCAATTGGTCCAGAGGTGTTCAGCAGTTTCGACATCTTCTTTGCATAATCTGCAGATATTGTCTATGCTGTTGTTAATTCTATGCTG
>JAYRBW010142601.1:0-14965 GCA_036023295.1 Invenusta paracnida | reverse complement strand
ATAGATGAAGCACAAGCTGCTGTAAAATAAGAGTATATTTTACAGCAGCTTGTGCTTCATCTATTATATTTTATCTTATTAGTTAAGATAGTTTTACCACAGACGTCTGCGAGCTATAATTATGCCCTCCTTGAATATATGTTATAATTTTGTTGATGTACAAAGCAAATTTCAAGCGCACAATATTTTTTAGATGTTCGTTGTTCTTTGTGTTAGACCGGTCAAAGAGCAAGCAAGTATTTGGGGCTCGCAACTCGCGTTATATATAATATAAAATACTTAGTCATAAAAGTGCATGGACCAACCCAACTGAAAGTCATAATATAGTACTTTGCATAGACGCGTATATGTGTAATTTATTATATGAATAATATTGTACTTGGGGTCTTCAATTGCTATAATGCAATTATTGTTTTGTAATGACAAAACAAGACATAATTTAATGTTTACTATTAAATCATCCCACTTGGCGGCAGATGGCGGCCAGCCGCTTTGATACCGCTCAGATGGCGGCCAGCCATCTTGATACCGCCAATTGTAATATATTGATATTATTGCTTTTATACATTGATATAAGTAAAGGAAATGTGTTTAAGGTTCAAATATTAAAAGTAATTAATTTGGATTTAAAAAAATTAGCCGTCAATTGCCGCCTTGCCGCCTTCGTACCGCCAACTATGTTTTCACCGGGTACATACTTACATAATATGTACTATTATATGTTATACATCCATGATAAATGTATTGAATACTTATAAATCTCTTCTTATCCATATTTTATGACATGGACACTTATACTTTATGCTATTTCTGCTACAGGTAAATAAATAATTTTGTATTAGTATTTAAATATATACATGTAAAAATAAATATATATATATGTCAATAAAATTGCTATTATTAATTTTATGTATATCTTAATGCAAATTAAATAAATATAACATGTACTATTATTTTCACAAGGGAATCTATAACCCTAATATTATACTTAAAACCATACCCAGTCACAAAAAGGATAAAAACCCAATATTGATCCGATCACATTATAGGGGGTAATCATCGGCCAACAATATGATAATAAACCGATAATCGGGATTTACTTGGATCATTGGGTTATTATTGGTCAATTATGAATCGGTATTCCAATCATTAACCGATAATCGGAGTTTACTTGGATCATTGAGTTATTATGGACCAATTATGTGAAACCGTATTCCAATCATTAACCGATAATCGTGGAATGAGTGCATTTATTTGATTATATTGGTGAATATAATCTTTAGAACATTAGACCGTTCCATATAGTAATAAATTTGTTAATATTAAGAAATTATAAATCACACTTATCCTCACAAATATTTTACTATAATAATACCTAATTAGCTTGTACTGTCCTATCTACGAAAATGAAGGTGATTCATATTATAATTGTAATCTATACCGACCCAGTTTGTAGTACCTATAATAAATCAAGTTTATTTTTGTTTTAGTTACTGCAATTACACATTGTGTTAATAAAATAAAAATACATTCGTTTGCATTAAAAATTATTGAAGTTTAAACAGCTCGTATCTATAGATAAAGGAGAAAATAAACTAATTTAATATATAAATAATTTCTTTTTAAAGAAGATATAATATTATGTAATACTATTTTTATTATTCTCAAACACTGATAATGTGCAGTTGGATAAACTTTGCTTGCTATATTATTATTTGCTTTAACTGCATTATACATACAGTCACATATATTTAGAGCCTATCTATTTCGGGGTGCTTCTTTACATATACATATTATATCCTACATATATGTATATTATTCTATGCATATATACTCAGTTAGATACACAAAGTAGATATAAATACAATGCACTGTACCTACTCAAGAGACCACATAATTTCGATCGATAGCGCAAGGTTATAAATGTTACGGAAGGGAAAAGAGTTGGGTTGAGTGGTTATCCAGTTAGATAGTAGTTTTAAGCACTTTTTGACACGTAGGCGCATATATCACGTGGTGGTCATATCTATATAAATTCATACATCTTTGTTCTAATTTTATTTTTCCATGAAACTTTGTGCCGTAACAATGAGTTTTATCAATGGGTACATTATAGTTTCTTGAATTTGTTCTTATTTTTAACGTTTTTGAAGATATTAACAATTATTTCAAATCCATTAAGAAAAACAGCTAAGTTCGTGAATATATTTGGTAAAACACACACCTTTACTATAAATTTATCAGTTATTATTGCATAAATCTCTCTGAATATAGCGCGATCATATGTAGTATGCATTAATTAATTGACTAAGTTTTTTATTACATTTATTTGTGTAATATTTCATTCCGGAAAATCTATCAAATAAGTGATTTAAAGAAATTAGAAAGTACACATAATATATAGTGCCATAACCATAGAGTAATTATACAAGAGAGTGTCCATTCTTATCGATGCTGTACACAGTTCAGTTCTATTTATCTTTCATCTAGCGTATGCAAAATATTGTTTTAAAAGCTGACAGCAATATATTAAATCGTTTATATAGTAAAATAGTTTTTATACAGACATTAAATTATATTTTACAGATAGCCAATGTATTATAAAATTGTATGAATGTATATATATAATATGCTCAAAAAATTAATTAATAGAAACCTACCCAAACTCTATTCATTTACACGACATTCAAATAAAACGATTTTATATATTGACGACAAATAACAGCACGGTGTACCTAATATATGAAATCAGTAATAGTTAAATCTTTTTAATATAATTACTCTATGGAGCATAACCTTAAAATTAAGTAATTAATCAAAGTAATTAAGTTTTATCTCTATGGTTTCATATACATCGTGCTGTAAATTTTAGTCAGTAGAAATCGTTTTATTTCAATAAATTTTATGTAAATGGTTAGACAAAAAGTAGTACTAAATGTTTTTAATTTTATTAAATTAATTTTAATAGTAATTCATATATTCTTAATATACGTAAGATGTATGTAAAATAAAATTTAATGCTTGTATATCTAAAACTATTTTACTATATAAACGTTTTAACTGCTGTCAGTTTTAAAACAATATTTTCCAAAAGCTTTCGGATAGATCATAACTTAGTATTAAATGTCCTATAGTATCGGTAAGAGCCGAAACTCTATGAAATAGACTGTTTTTTACTCTATTGTAATATGTATATACATATATAATGGTTTATGTGCATCAATTTATATCTAATTGCTGCTGTTTATGTCACCTAAGAGTCTGAAAACCAAAATCTTATTTATTGCAGATAAGTAACTGAAATTTTGACTAATTTTATTCAAATCATTAAAATTTATGGTTATTTCTGAAAATTAGGAAAATAGGCCAAGTTTTTCAACTTTTCGAGATTGCAATACCTTCGTTAAAAGGTTAAAGTAAATCACCGCACATAATTGTATGTAACTATACAACTTTTCTATACGTCATTTTATGTAATTTATTTTATAAATATATTTGATGTTTAATCGAATTTATATTGTTTTTGTTTTAATTATTTTTAATTTAAATTAATTTAATCACTATACTACTGAAATTAATTTCAGTAGTATAGTGTTTTTTTGGCTGGGTGATTTTCCGTGTCGGTATATGCTATGACTACTGTGTCCAAAACCTGTGTCTGCGCCACGCGTAAATTCGCTGTGGGTCCATCAAATTATTTTTCAATGGGTTGGATACATGATTTATAAAGATATGGAAGTGATGAGAATATCAGAAACGCAACCACCGCCAGAATTCAACCACAAGTGCAGTCACAAAATTTAGACACTACATCCTGGGTTCCAAAAATGTTACATTGCTTTGTAGTCAATTAACCCAAACAATGGCGAAGATCTAATTTTCAGTTGGGGAATGAAATTAGAACAATATTACCTCAAAATACAATACCAAAAGGGTGAAGAAATAGTCCATGCAGATTCTCTTTATAATCATAGAGTAAAGAAACTTTATTTAGTCTATATCTCTTAGTCGTAAACAAATTCGAAAAATCTATCATGATGGATGAGTGGAAACAAGCCATGGAAGAAGATAAAAACATACAGTGACTATACTCAACAAACTTAAAAACGAAACCATGAACGAACCTATAATAACTGGGACCAGACAAGATACCAAACCATGATAAACCACATTCAACTAATTCAGCACATATTACAGCTATGATTAAAGAATAATAACACCCCAGAAAATGCGCAACAAATCTGCAGCTAGCACATAAAGGACATTTGGAAGAAAAGTGAACAGCTTCACTAATACAAGATAAATATACTGGTGGCCTGGATGATGGTAGAAGAACAATTCAGAAAATGTTTCTTCTTGCATAATATGTGCACAAAGCAAATGCAACCGACATCTAACAAAGTAAAGTCCATTATCTGTACCTATTATTGGTGAAACATTTTGTCAATGGGGCATAGACATAAAGGGTCCACTTCCAACTACTCATAGAGATAATAAATATATCCTTTGTTGCAACGATTTATTCTCCAAATGATTCGAACTTTAGGCAATTCCAGACCATGAGCAAAGCAGTACCATCACCAATTGCATCATTGACTTGATATGCAGATATTCAGTTCCAAAGGAAAAATTGTCAGATTGCGGTACAAATTTTTAAAGCATCCTTTTCAAAGAACTTCTACAGATGCAGAATATCAAACAGTTGCGAACAACACCATGGTATTCACAAACAAATGAACAATGTGAGAAATTTAACTCCTCAATTGGTGAACTCCTCCGCTAGGTTACCAGAATGATTTGAATTTAACAGACCAAGACTAGAATTATCAATTATCACTATTAGCGTTTCATTACCGAACAAGTCAACACACGTATAGTCACCAAATTCTCGCCATACCAACTCGTGTACGGAAGAAACCGAAGACTTCCAACAACGACCAAATTCTTCTATAATGATACTAAAAAAACTTTAAATGAGTCTTTAAAAGACTTTTACAGGAGGCCTTCCATCCAGAAGCAGTCATAAACTTTATTACAAAGCCAACTAGGGCTAACACCGTATAATCCATAAGCTTTTATTGGAAAGCATCGCTAATGCTTTGTAAGAGCTTGAAGAGTTGATCTTCTGTATCTCTTAGTTGGCGAAATCCTACTTGGTCTTTGGTCTTCCAAAGATTTCTCTCTTCTAGGTATAGTATGCCAACCGGTTGTTCACAACTCTCTCCAAAGATTTCCCAACGACACGACTGGCTTAAAACTGATAGTCATATATGAGCCAACCTACCATGGATCTTTCCTATTCTTAAATATGGGTCTGATGTCAGATGTGGGGTAAGGTTCCTGATGTCCAGGCTTTATTCAAAATAATTGTTAGAAGATAGACAGATTTTTTGCCCATATTTTGAAAAAATTTGGGATGGATCTTAACTGGTCCTACTGCCTTATTTCTATTGAGCTAATTATTTGCGCCTAAACTTGATTTTGTTGTAGATACGCATATGAGGGTCTCATTAACTCTTCATCTCATCGTTCTATCCTCCTTCTCGATCTTGATCTTGCATATCTTCGGGTAGTTGGATGGAACGCATTGGATTTACTATGGTCTGAATTGAAAATGTTTCCTGGCTGATGAGAACGTTCTTAGGGCTATGCTCCTGTAACCTCCCTATATAAATACATATTGTAAACGAACTACATTAACTAATGATATAAATCCTTCGCTATTAAATAGATAAAGCTTCAATAAACAACGTATTAAAGTTGGAAGTTAATCCCCCTACCTCTACTCCTTCATATAATTTTTTTATAAATAGACCCCTCCAATTAACCTCCGGAGGTTATTTTTCACTTTTAAAATATTTCTGTAGGATTTATGAATTGTTATTAACTATATTTGTCAAACATAATCACTAGAGGAGAAAGAACTGTGTGTAGTATCAGAAATGCCACGATATTCCCTATTGGGAACATATAATTAAATGAATTTCAAAAAGATAGAATAGAGGCAAATCGGAGATTATTTGATCAAATTCAAATAACCTCCGGGTATTTGATACATAAATAGATCTGGAAGGTTAACTATAACAGAGCAAGAGTTCCAACTATACGTATATTGAATTCCAAACGCGTATCTGTTCATATCTAAAGTTACTTTCATCTCTAGGCTTCTTGCAAATAATTGGCGAGCCTTTAAAGATTTTGGAGGTTAATTGACAGGTTTCCTATAACCTCCGGAGGTTAAATCTTAAGATTTATCTGTTGAGTTTAATAATGGTTTGGTAGTGGATTATTTTATATGAGCGTGATCAGGAGGCCTAGATCTACCCATATCTGAAATAAAAAATGGTTTTAGAACCCTTCCTTAAGGAGATAGCGGTCAAATAACCTCCGACCACCCGAAAAAACGACTGAGTCCACTTTTTGTATGCTTTTCATGTAATTAGTTTAAATGGATGTAAACTATTAATAATGCACCTACAAGGTTGTAATTGGTACTCAAATAATTCTACAGACTATATCTAGCTGTAGGAATGATAATATTAACCATAGGAGGCTTTATTTTTTATCCAGATCTATTTCCCTTTGCAATGCAAATGTATAGGTATGTGGAGATATTTTTGAGACCTATTAGAGCTTTGTCTTGGTACCTGTGAGAAAAATATAATAGCTAGAGTATATATTAGACCACTTATGGCAAGGTATTTGTCATGGGCAGCTCTGAGTTAAACAATTAGCTGCCTCAAACCCTTAGAACAATAGTTAGAGCCAATTAAGTGGCCAAAATGGGGGTGAAACCAGTAATATAACCTCCACCCCCGTTACCACTTGACCTCTTTGATACGGGACCGATAGGAGTTATACTTTTAAATTGGGACCACTTTCCCTTTATAATGCAAATGTATAGGGATGTAGACTGTCTTAGCTCTGTCTTGGTACCTTAAAGAAAAGTATAATAGCTAGAGTAAATATTAGACCACATATGGCAAGGTATTTGTAATGCACAGCTCTCAGACAAATAATTAGCTCCCCAAATACTAAGAACAATAGTTATAGCCAATTAAGTGACCAACTATGGAAAGAATGGTAGCCAACAGATTGTCTTTCATGGTAGAAGAAAACAACTAGATTAGTAAAGACCAAGTGGGGTTGTTAAGGCTAAGATCAACTGAAGACAAGACACTAGGAATAAGCAGTCCATCAATGACCAATTTCAAGAATCAGCAGCCAAAAGAGACGTTATCGCGTTAATAGATTATAGTAAAGCTTATGACACAGTATGGAAACGAAGACCCCTCCTCGCTCTTCTGGAAAAAGGAGTCCCACTCAAATTCGCAACACGGCTTCCACTTTCTTCGAGGAAGAAATAACATGTCAAACTATATGGGTGCAACAGCAGAACAGTAGTTATTAGAAGAGGTATTCCATTTGGAGCCGTGTTATTCCCACTTCTCTTCCTTTTCTATCTAGACCCAATCAGAAGTAGTGTTCCAAGAGATTTAATTGTCAGAATGTATGCGGATGACCTCGCATTTCGTATCAACACAATAACTAAGAAATTGCAGCTAATATGGTTCAAGAAGGAGTCACCAGCATAGTCGAATAGAATGAACTACGGAAACTCCAACTTAACGCCCCAAACAATGAAATTGGATTATTGAGCTCCAACATACATGAAGCGCAATGGTCTCTGAACATAAAAATTAAAGATACTACCCTTCTCGTGAATATAAGAACCCAGTCTTTCTAAATATCACTTTAGATCAAACTTTAAATTTCAAAGATCATCCTGACAAAACAATAATCAAGGCCAGCAAAGAAAGTAGAATCTTCACAGCAGTCGCGAACAAGAGCTGGAGTGGGTCAAAAACCATCCTGAAACGTCTGTATATAGTGTGCGTGAGAAGCACAATCGACTACTGTAGCGCAGCTTGGCATCCATAGCTTGATCCTACAGCGTTGAAAGATTAGAAGCAACTCAAAATCAATCTCTTTGAGCAATATCCGATCAACTACAAACAGCCCATATAAAGGCCATCAGAGACGAAGCCGATGTACCATCATACGAGATAGTTAGCAAAGGAAAATTTCTCCAGGCATGGGGAAAATTTATCAGACTTCCTAAGAACAATCCAAGAACAACCAACACAAAAAGTAAAGTCAAACACCGCATCGGTCAAAAATCAGAAGAAGCTGGAAAAAAATAACTAACACTCTAAGCAAACAAGTCATGTTACAGACAAAGGTCCAACACAACAACTTCCTCTCTTACCGAAGAACCTACCATGGCACAACAAACTAAGAAAGTGGAATATTCAAGATTAACTACTTAAAAATCGCCAAAAGAATAACAAACGAAACTTTCAAAACTGACGCCATCAACATGTAGTTAAACAGTATAACATCTCCTCCTACACCATCGACACCGATATTTCTGCAAGTAGTGAAAGGTACTGAGTGCTATTGTGGCCACAACAGGCTTTCCAAACAATTCAATCAAGATTCCCTCTAGTCGTCCGAAAGGTAGATCCAACATCAGTTATTTTTAGATAGAAACTATAGCATTAATAATTGTATGCAACCGGAAACAAACCAAATAAAAATCCTGTCCACTACTCTCATATGTACTTGTAGTAAATCCACCTTAGAAGCTTTGAAAACTCACAAACCAGGTGAACCAAAAGAAATGCAAGACCCATGGAAGTTCTAGACAACACCGACTGTGACATCATGCTTCAGTGGGTACCAGGTCACTGTGGCATACCTGGCAATGAAATGGTTGACCTCTAAGTTAAGCTAGCAGCATCAGAAGAAGAACCTGTTGATAACATCATCACCTATAATTCGACAAGAGCAATGACCAAGGACCAAATTATAGACCTTCCGATCAAACATAGTATAAGACTCTAAGAAACATATACCAATCAAAAAAAGCACAGACAGCGTCTAACAGAAAGACAGACGTGATTCTGGTGGCTAGCACAGGATCAGCGAACATTCCTACACCTTTGCTGGCTACAGAACTATCATCACAAACGAAGACCCTACATGTTCACACTGTAAATTAGAAACTGAAGACCTCTAACACTGGCTCCAGATATGCCCAACCAGATTCCAAGTCAGACTCGATTGTTGCGGAACTTTTACTCTACCTCTATCCATACTAGCAGATAACCCCATCAAGAGAATGGAAGCGTACCTTCGTAAGCTCCAGCTTGTGTGGCACGCCACATCAACAATAACAACAGTAAACCATCCATTGGGTGCCTGGTCATATCGAGATCCCGGACAACGATCTGGTAGATGCAGAAGCTAAAAAAGCTTGCATTGATGAAGATCTTCCACCAGACAACTCCATATCTTTCAGATCAGCAATCAGTCTCTCTAAGAAGAGCATCAAAGACAAGAAAACAGACCACCCTATCCTAAAAGAAACTTATGCAGGTAAAAGTAAACACACTGCAAAAGACAGAAGAAATGCTTACAGAGTTGCACAGCTTCGCTGAGGCCATTACCACAAACTCCAAACTTACAGGAGTAAACAAGGACTACTATAATATTTGTTTAAGTATTCCCTGGGAGTAAATTCTTCAAGGAGGACTCCCTTTGCCAGGCTTGTGATATGGGTGATGAAGACCTTAAGCACTGGTTGCAAGATTGCCCTAAGTATACATAGAAAAGATTAAGAATGTTTGACTGGGTAGATCCCCCCTTTCCAGTTTCTACGAGTCCCCTGCGGCTGTAGAGGAATACGCACGCCTAACCAAGGCGTGATTCAAAGTCGCAAAAAACAAACAAACAAACAAATAACCATGTCTTGAAGATATGGAATATAACTGTAAATGGAGTACCGAACAGATCATGAACTCCGACCACATGCCCATCATTATGAAGTACAACACGAACATCAAAACAGAAGAGAACAGACAAAGATTAGTCTGGGACTGGAATAATGTGGATTGGGAAAACTTCAAAGAAGAAATAGCCACAAAAACTCAACATTGGGCCTCATGAACCTCAACACGACGGAAGCTGAAGAAATCTGGAGAAAAATAACCAATGAGTCAGCGTACAAACACATCAAAATTAAGAAACTAAGAACTCGCAATGGCTAAATCCTTAGTGAAGAAATCAAACGAGACATAGAGGATGGAGACAAACTGAAATAATCGGAAGTTATCGACTGCGGGATAATATACACGAAAAAGTGAAAACCATCAAAGACAAAACGAACAGAGCTAAAGCAGATATGTGGAAAGAGAAAGTATCCAAGCACAACAACACTAAGAAGATGTGAGAACTCCTTAAGTCACTCCAGGGGAAAACGAACAGTAATGAATCTTATCGTATCCCCCTACACAAAGGCAAAGGATATACCTCTAAACGGAAGAAAGCGAACGCCTTCATCTCCGAATAAGGGGAAGTTAGCAATCCTAAGATTCCTAAAATTTACAGAGGAATGAAATACAGGGTAAACTTAAAAATAAAAAGCAGAATTGAAAACCTCAAAGAAGAAGACCAAGAAATTAACTTGGAAGAGTTAAGGGAGCTATCAGCGATATGGACGGAAATAAAGTAGCAGGACCTGATCACATACACCCAAGACTACTGAAAAATCTACCAGACATCACATACGACAACCTCCTAACCATCCTAAACAAATCGTTTGAACAAGCTCAAGTTGCACAGAACTGGCGAAGCGGAAAGATCATACCTATCCTAATGTAGGACAAGAACCCAGAAAGCATATCATCCTATAGACCAATCTGCCTAACCTCTTGTACATATGCAAATTAATGGAAAGGATCCTCAACAAGAGAATCATGTACACACTCGACACGAAAATACTTCTGAATAACAACCAATCAGGATTTAGATTAGGTAGAACAGGCTAAGACCAACTCATAATACTCTCCCAACAAATCAGTGACGGATTCCACAACAAAGAAAAAACTGTCTTATGTCTCCTAGACTATGCCAAGGTTTATGATAAGGTCTACTCCTAAAGCTATGCCAAAGTGACATAGGCTTCAAAAGCTCACATGGATCCAATAATGGCTGAGCAACAGGAAAGCTTTGGCTGAGTACGATGGAAGGAAGGGGTACACAAAAATATTCAAACAAGGCCTCCCACAAGGAGCGGTCCTATCCCCAACACTGTTCCCAATCTATATAAATGATGTTACTGAAAACATAGACAAGAATTGCAACATTAGTCTCTTTGCTGACGAAATTGCTGTATGGGCTACCCACAAGAACGTAGACGAAGCAACTAGAACTGTCCAAAATCCTATCACCACGATCCACCAATGGTCTAAAAAATGGCTCATGACACTCAGTATAGAGAAATGCAAAGTTTGCCTGTTCTCTCTCAATTCCAAACACTCAAAAATGTAACCAACCATTACATTCGAAGACATAAAGCTGAAACACAACTACTTCCCGAAATTTTTAGTAGTCACTTACGATACAAGACTCACCTTCGGTGAACACGTTAGAAAAGTCATCGAAAGTACTAGAAAAAGGATTAAGATCATAAGAGCACATAGTAGCTAGCACCAAATGGGTATTCCATAGCGACCTCCTAAGAACCACCTACATTGCACTATGCCGCTCCAAGATCGAATATGGAAGCCCGTCCTGGACACCGTGGATTGTAAAGACAGACATGAACAAACTCGAAAGAAACTCGAAGCAGCCCGCAGAATATTAGAACTCCTCCAGTCATCTCCCAGGGAAGCTGTACTCATGGAGGCGAATCTGAACAGCATCAGTAACAGAGCCGAAACCCTTACTTACAATCGATTAGAGAGAAGCCTCAGATGCAGTGAAGACAACCCTCGAAGAATGGTGATTGAGAAACATCAGAAACAAAGAATCAAAAAGAAAAACCTTAGAAAACCCACCAAAACAAATGGGACCACCTGTTCAACCCAAACATCAAACCGTGGACTTTCCCTGTAATCAGAAAACCATGTAACAAAAGAGGGAGAGTCAGCTTCGAAACACAAGGATTAAAGTGCATAGACAAGAATAAGAACAAAGAGAAGGCGATGGGGAAACTCGAGAATAACAAAGAGTACGGTATCATGATATGCACAGACGGTTCCACAGCGAACAATAAATTCAATGTTAGAGCGGTAGCCGTGATAACAAAAGGAGAAGCTACCTCACAAACAACCCTCGAAACTATCAAGATACCAGCAGGAAAAAGGTGCACATCATATCAGACAGAAAACTACGCCATATAAGAAGTGCTTAAATGACTCAACCAAAATGAAATAAAATGGAACAAAGCACGCATAGTGACGGACAGCAGATCCGCAATCGACAGTATCCGGAGAGCTAGATGCAACTCACAAAACAACCTTCTACAGAACATCAGAAATCTCCTCAATGAAACCAAGATCACCCAACGAAGCATCACCCTCACCTTGGTCCCCAGTCATCGCGGAGTTCCTGGAAACGAAGCGTCTGACCAAGAAGCAGTAGGAGCAGCAAAACTCCAACAAGATATCACCGGAGGGCTGTACGAAGTTGCGAAGGCCAGATACAAGTTTGAAGAGAGGACACTCATTATGTAGCAGGAGAGATGCAAGAAGATCTACATAACGAAGATCGATCACACTAAAGAAGCTAAAATGATTAGAACTGACGCAGTAACACTCAAAAGGCTTAGATCAGGACACTCTCTGGAACTAATCAGGCTACCAAAAGCGTATCGGCCTCAGTCATAATGGAATATGCTGAGCGTGTAATGAAGAAGAAGAGACAGCTGTCGATCAGCATGTCTGTGAGAACTGCGACAGAGCCAGAAACCTCTGAGCCAAACACAACATCGAGCAAATATCCGACCTCTGCCAATCCGGAGAACTCTTTACTCTACTGGAACGAGTTCAGAGCTAAATGCACTCAGTAACCCAAAATCTGTGACATGTTAGTAATATAGTTAATATTGAACAACAACGATGCTATAAAACAATACTCAATCAAAATTCTGAGTTTTCTATGTTCTTTGGTTACACCTGACCCGACCCGACACGGACCCTAACCCGCCATAATATGTAGGTAGATATATATACGGAGAGAGAGCTCCTTGAGGATATATAAACTACAAGAACAAAGTTTACTTCTATCCCGATGTGCTTCAAAAAGTTAGGAGATAATTCACAGTTGAGAATGCTGACACAAGAAGAGAGGTCACTATAGCAACCCTCAATGTAAGGGAAAGCAAACACTTACAAATGCAGTTATAGGGAAAGGGGGCAGGAGCGGCCAAAGAATATAGGATCCTATATATTCTTTTGCCTGCGGGAGTGACCAATATCTATAATCATTAATGACATTGAAGCACCGTACTTGTCAAGACAGTGGCACCAATCGTTATTTTAGTCTCGTGCTTTTCTACTGAGCTGGTGGTGCTGAATACCAGGTATAATGTCTTAAGCAACTCTAATATTATGCAGATAGAAAACATCCAAAGCTTAATTGTCTTTAATTGCGTCCGTTCAATAATGACTGTCTAACAGATTACAAAAATCAATTATATTAATAATAAGTAGATAATATTATAGAGGAAAAGATATAGATAAACATAATAACTTGTAAATACTGAATACTAAATACTAAATATAAATATAGTTCAAATTAATGTATAGTTCAATGCAATGTGTCCAGCTGGAGGAAAATATTTCTATGACGATGAAATTATATGTTTCGTTTAAATCGGTCAATATAAAATAAACTACTTAAATTTGATTTTTTTACAGTTTAAAGGTCGATCTATATCATAATATCAATTTTATGGTAAGTAATAACAAAGTATAAAGGATATGAATCGTATATTATAATCAGCAAAAAAAGCTTCTGTGTGACAAGGCCTTCAATGTCCAAGGGTCATTACGATATGAAAATAAAGTCTTCAGGCCCAGAGCCGCAGTTAATTTATTTTGATTGGGGCATGGGCAAATTTTTTTCGATGGCATTGTCACTGACGAGGTATTTTTTAGGTACAATATGTGTTAATATATGTTTGAATGGCACGCATTAATGAGGCTAGGCCCTCACTCTATGATATAAAAAAAGAAGTTAAATGGGTGTAATATATATGTATGAATGGCATGCATTAATGAGGCTAGGCTGGATAATATATACTAAAATCAGTTAGGGAAAACAGCCAGATTTGGCCTTGCAATTACAGCCAAATTTGGCTTTAACTACAGCCAGATCTGGCTGAGTATGTCAGCCAAATCAGGCTGTTACTATTTTTGAGTCAGCCTAATTTGGCTGAATAATGGAAAAGTATTGTTTTTATAAATGTGTACATAATTATTTAGTATTAAAATGTAATTGAATATATTTATTCATTTATATTTAATGTTTATAACTTCTGTCTTGTATAGTAGTTAACATAATTATTTTCAGCCATATCTGGCTGAGAAATATATCTTCACAGCCTTATCTGGCTGAGAATTATATCTATGCCAGCCTGATTTGGCTGACCTTCCAGCCAAATTTGACTTGCTAATACTGAGGCATATTACATATCATATTATAAGGTATACATATACTTATCCAATTACAATATTGACAGCTCACCAATTTATTGAGAATATTTAAATTATTTTATAGTTAGAGACAAAAAATAACATTTACAATAAAATACAGCCATATCTGGCTGAAAAATTTATGTCCACAGCCTTATTTGGCTGAGATTTATATCTATGCCAGCCTGATTTGGCTGACCTTCCAGCCAAATTTGACTTGCTAATACTGAGGCATATTACACATGTATACATCAACTTATACTATAACAATAGTTACTGATCACCAATTTATTGACAACATTGGAGTTATTTCATAGTTTTATACCTTAAATACCACTAGAAATGAAATACAGCCATATCTGGCTGAAAAATTTATGTCCACAGCCTTATTTGGCTGAGATTTATATCTATGCCAGCCTGAT
>JAYRBW010142590.1:0-14966 GCA_036023295.1 Invenusta paracnida | reverse complement strand
GACTGGCCTTACTCCGTCAACAAAATTGCATCTAGCTTTGGCTTGCTGTTTCGCTTCTATCCTCTCCTATTTCTATGCAAATAACTATTTATGCTCGTCAAACAGTGATTCAAATTTAGATATGGAACTATAGATCGTAAAAATAGCACAAATAAACAACAAAGATGTAAAGCTAAAAATTTAGACCAAGTCACCTTACCTATTACAATAAAAATATTGCCTAGTCTATATAGTGTGTAAAATTATGATATTACATGTGCATTTTTTACTTTCAAATCCATATAAAAAATTCTCACATAAATACAGCTCAACCTGACTGGTTTATATCACCTAAATGTTACTCCTATGACGAAAAAAACATTCTCGTAAATCATCTTGTCGATTTGGAGTAATTTTCTACTACTTTCAATGCGTGATACCTGTAAAAGTCATTTAATTAAGACTTCCGTTATCTGTACCAACAAATCTTGCTCATAAAGAAAAATGCCTCGTAGAGAATATCATTATTTGTACAAAACTGCCTTAAGTTGTAAGATTACTTTTTGATTAGAACTGTTTAATTCTGTCAATTAACCTTATAAAACGGATATGTATTCAACAAATCAAATAGTTGTCGTTTAATCATTCAAAATAAGAAACATTAAAAAAAATACTTTATAAAAAATGTGAAAGTATTCATACATATTTAAAAAAATGTACAACATTAATAAATTTTAGTCCACTGCACTCAGACAGTTCTATATTCCAAGCGTGTTTTATTGTGAGAATGAAGTAAACATTGTTTTACATTATAAAACAAGGTCCGTTTCTTTTTCAATTGTTGCCATAGAAAAGACACTGTCACCAAAATTTGTAAAATTGAAATGAAAAACGATGAGTAACCCCTAACAAAGTGAACGTTTCCTTCAATATAATAGTCGTTAGTGGGAGGATTTACATGTTATCCTTGTAGCTTAGATGACATAAACATTCATAATTCTCGTTAAAAAAGATAAAATTGTACAGATTATGTGAGACTTCTCTTAAGTTATAGATCTACATATTATTAAAATATTTTGGCGAGATTAACAAACATATTAAATAATAATTTTAAAGTTAGTAACTAGAATAATGTACAACACTATTAAATATGACCAAAATTAAAGTACATAATAAAATAATTATAATAATATGCTTTGGTGCGCATTTTTCAACAGTCAAACAATATCAATCCAAAAGAAGGCATACTATTGCATTTATCAAACTTTGCAGTGTATATTATATAGGAAGAGAGAGTATATATGGACAGCTATATTATACAGCATTGAAAGCATACTTTAAACATTATACATATTAACTTAAAGTTTTACTTTATGGATAACACAATGCAGTTTATTCTAATAGATTATCAATTCTACTAATATAAAAGCAAACAGGAAATCATAATATAAATGAATCAGTACTATTGGCAGAGAAAATATCGAAACAGTACTTAAAAGAATATAGAGAAACGACAAATTAAGTTGGCCCGAGTCATATAGAACTTGGTGAATACGCATTGCGCATTTTAAAGTATCAAAACTACAATCTAATTTATGTATTGAATATTATACTAATAAACAATATTAAAAATATTATCTTTTCAACGTATATAGCTCTAAACAAGATCCTGAATACTTCCGACTTGCACTATGAAACGAAAAATGACTGTGTAGAGGAAGGTAGCTTGCACATCACGCAATGTCTGAACGCTTCTTCGTACAAACATACATATGACATACGAGTATATCTCGCAATCAGAAATAGCTTTAAAGAGCTAATTGAAAGGTTAAATGTTTGAAGAAATAAGTCCGAATAATTGGATAATTATTGGCTGATTATATTTATAAATACAATAAAATAAGCTATATATGTTACATCCTTACATTTGTAAAAAAACAAAAATTATATATATTGATAAAATAGTTATAAATAAAAAATATAGACTAAATAATAAATACGGTATAAATTTATTTAGTGCAAAAATATATATAAATATATATTGTTAAATGTTGTAGACATATAATACGATTATATATTAAAAAGTTATTTCAGAAAATAGAGAAAAATTAATTACTATATTAAAGGTTGTAACAGTTAAGAATAATTAAGGTTGCAATTTTAATTTCAAATTAAACCTTAATACATTGTGTATAATATATATAAAACTATTTTTCATTAAAGGATAGAAATGGTTTACGTCGTAATTATATTTCTACAGAAATCATCATTTGACTTTTTTAAATCCCAATTAATTTTTTTTTATTTAAATGTATTTACACATATTCCATTTTTATAAGGATTTAGGATTGTTAATTAGATTATGAGTGAAACTATGATTCAGTAAAACAAATTGCGATTAATATTAGATAAAAATGGTTTAATAAACATAAGTTATGCGAAAATACTCGTATAAAGTATATAATAGTACAATATATAGTAAATGACCCAATTTGAAATGCCTTATAAATGAAAATAGTTTAGCATGTAAAACTGATAATCATAAAAGGTTACTACATAAATAATTCAATTGATTCGTAATTTTATAGAAATAGAGGTATTATTTATCCGTTTAACTTAAAATCTTTGAATATTTACCAATAAATTAGTAAGTTCGTAGATTTTTCATGTGCAATTATATCTTCATCGTGCAATTTAAAACTGTATTTTTGTAATTTTATCGGTATTTTTACTTGATTCTGTACTTTTTTAAGAAAAAATATTTTACGTCGCAATTTTATCCTATCGATGTTTTAAAGTTTACTATTATATGCTCTAGAATGTGCAATTTTTATATATCCGCTAATTTTATAGACAAGCAAAAAGTTTCGCTATTAATAAATACATATCCGTTGAACTATCACAAACTATATAACTGATAAATCTATACAAACTTTAAATACTTTCTGACTAAAACAGTGAATTTTAAACAGATAATAATTTCGGTAATAATTTTCGGATACCTAATATATTTTATAGAAACTAAGATACTTATAGATAATATTGGCAGATACATATTTACATACAAATAATTTAAAAGTGTTTATGAGTTTTACACTTTATGAATTTGATGGGATATGGTGCTCCGTGCAATTGTCTGCTAATGTACTCTGATAATTAGCCAAATGCACATAATTCGGTAAATAAGAGGAAGTAATCTAATCAATGTGCGTGTATCTTCTTATCAAGAACTTGTTAGCTTTCAGTTACCATTCAGAAGATATTATCAAACTTATTATCATCAAACTGATATTATCAAAAGTCAACTAAAATGCATTTACTCTTTCATCTGCATTCCTTCCTATAATGTAAATTACCCTGCAAATTTCGAAAATATTGCAATTTAATAACTGGAAAGGGGCTATTTTCATTTTCATTTGCATAAATATTATGTATTATACGCATATTCATTTGAGAGAAAAATGAGATAAAACATCAATCATATACTGACCAGTTTTACTCAATGCTAAATAAAACCAAGCCTGTTTCAATCATGTTTTACAGTCTCTAATTACGTGTTCAACTTGTAATTAGACAGTTTCAACTCATTAATATCAATTTCTAGTCAAAGGGTTAATTAAACAATGATAGAACTATTTGTCACATGATTGTAAAGTAAAAATACCCGAAGCAAATTATTCCATATAATGTTTGCATCATTAGAATTAAAGTCTGTTATACTGTCCAATAATATATCTTTCACAAAGAAATATTCAAAATACATTCAAAATATACAATTAAAGGGATTAGTTAAAAAATAAAAAAATAATATTTTTTTTTATAAATATATTGTTTTAATTTTGTATTAAATGTTCGAAGAAGATTACAAAATGTTATTAAAAAGTGAAAATAAATAAAACATAAAATGAATATATAAGGAAAGGAAGGTTTGCTCTCGAAACAAAGTATGTGGAGTCTAATCAATACAAGTAAAGCGACCATAATTTTAAAATTTAATAAAAATCGAAATGTGCGTATATTACAATAAATATTTACACATCGTATGTGATAAATGATATTACATGTTATTTTATAACGTCGTAAAAACGCTTTAAAATTAACCAAGCGTAAAAAACTCCGGATGCACTAATAATGAAATATTTCGCTTTAAAATTGTAAACGTTACGTTTTTAACACTCCTCTCCATTTCAAGTATAATAATAGCAGAACATACTCTTTTAAAGATTAAAGAAAAGGATTGCACCTTTATTCCCATTATAGTTGAAGATTTTTCTTTGTTTACACCAGATAACTGCCCCTACTAAGGTTGAAGTATATGTCCCTTGTAGTTTATAACTCTATTACCTCCACTATTTTTAATCCAACTTATGACGAAAATAAGTTCCATCTTTGCTACATTTCCTTGAAAGAAAATTTACGTATATAAGCTGCGAAAGTGGAGGAATTATTAAAACGACAATATAGAAAAATACTAATTAAAATAGGAAAAAAACTGTTGTTTATGCAATATATATAATGAAGTAATGTACACAGTGTCAACAGTATTAGAGTAAGAAAAAAGTAATATACCAAAATTTAAGTATTTTTTTAATTCTAAATAATTAAAATGTACAAAATATATTCTTGTATTTGCAATAAACTAAATGAAATATGTATTACTTTAATAATTAAATTAATCCTGTTTGCACTTGTTAATAAATGTTTAAAGTAAATTAATGTATTTTGAACGAGTTAGATAAGAGCTTAATAGTTTATGTTAGTTTTAAAAGAGATTATTTAAATTATTATTCAGTTTTCATAAAATTAATCAAAACTGCTTTACGCTTATTCTTTTTCACTATATAAGGTTTCGTACTACACATTAACAAACATTTTAAACTTTTTAAACAATGAATTTAATGAAAACATTCTTCTGAATAAATTGAAAAACTTTACAACAATACTTCATTTGTCATAAGTGATGTTACATGATAAAAGTATTTATAGCCAATAAATAAACATAATCAATAATTATTCATGAATTTGTTCACCCATTGCATATTTTTTGTTATAGCAAATAAATATTCCTGTATAGTTTAATTATAACGGCATATAATATCCATTCAATATAACCATTAAACAATATAAATAACAAATAGTATGTTAGGTAATTAAACTAAACAGAAATATTAATGTACTCTTATAAGCAAAACACAATAAGCCAAAATATAAATAAGAAATGGTTTAAAGTATGCAAGTATACAAATGAATATAGAATAAACTGATGCAAGAAACCAAACCAATTTATAACACAAAACATAAAATATTAAATGTATAATATATACAATAATATAAAAAAGTAAATAATAAGTAGAATTATGTAATTACATATATGTATAATATGCTCTCTTACTATCAAGTATATTGTAATGTAACTATAAATTATAGTTTAAAAATAAATAAACGTTACACGAATATTGATTTGAACAATAATAGTATTATGCATCTTTTGACGATAAATTAAGTTGTTTAATTAATTTCCTGCAGGTATAATACAAAAATGTTCAGATTTTTCATTATTTTGTTGAAGTATTGTTTATAATATGACCTCAAATATAAATATTGTTTCTATTTTTAAAAAACTTTCTAAAAATAACAAAGTAAAGCATCATTAACATTATTATGAAAATCATAAACAAGTTTTATTAACCCGGTAATAATACAAATTAATTAATATTTGGTAACGTATAAAAATAAATATATATCAAACATCGCAATTTAATAAATGCTTTTAAAGTGTCATATATGTATACTAACTTATTTCCTTTATGTAAATCTTCCATTGTTGACTTTGTTAATAAATAAAATGACTATTGAAAAAAAATCGGATACGAAAAAGTCAGATAGAATCAGTTTTTTCAGTAATGCATAAATAGTCACTGACCCCAGACAATACACTGGATTAATCGATTAATCTACGATTTTATATTATTTTTAAGTCATGCATTGACTCAGCTCGACCATGAAACTATGTGAATACATTTCCTTTAAAGTTCTTCACCATTTCTGAATGCCGAAAATATACTTGAATGTCAACCACAAAATTCCACATAATTGTTGGTGTGTTATAATAACACATAGTGAATGAGTTTCAGAGCTGTAAAAATGAAATACTGTTTGTTCATGATAATAATGCATTCACGTTTTTATAAAGTCAAAAGAATATAACTGTTAATAAAAAAAATCTGTAATAGTAATTAATTAGTTACAATCTTTTATCATTATATCCTTGAAATAAGTATAATTATTAATATTTTCTTAAATTTTCTAAAAAATATGTTATATTCTATATATTTCTGAATTTTTAAATTAGTTAATATATTAAATAACGAAGTTTTATTATTATTATAACGAATTATTATTCTAATAAAAATAATTCAATACAACCTTCTTTCTTCTATATTTCATTCCCTTGATATACTGATTTTGTATTTATTAAACTTTACCGTAATATAAGTAAAAGTTTACAGTTTGCATATTATAGAAGTTTAGCTTGATTGTAACAGCTTATGTTGAGGACAATATTGATACTTCAACTTCTCTTAAACATACTTAATGTGGAGTAAATAGTAAAATAAGAAGAGAAATTATTAAAATGTTCCAATTATAACTATAACATAACGTTTTTGCGTTAAATGTAGTTCATGTAATTTATTTGAACCAAGAATATTGAATAATACAATCGACCAGATCTGCAATCTAAGACATTTTAATAAGGAATTAGATTAGTCACCATTGTGTTGCTTTTTCTAAAGCTTTGCTATGACTAGTTCGACAGTCAGTCAGTAATAATTATTCCATATCTATGGTCTAGATCAGTTTCTCTATGGGGTAAATTCACCGCCCGGAGGCAAATTCAAGTACAATTGGGATAACAAAAACTAAATCAATTGTAACAGATGAAAAGACTGAATACTATTTAATAGTATAGTTTAGTCTAAACATACAAAAATATTAAAGCCAGAATAAATTTAACAACAAAATGTTTACTATAAAAAACACAAGCTTTCGATCCATATTATACCATAATCATATGTTAAATGTAGCTTTTTATATTATTGTATTTCCTTATGTTCTTTTTAATAGTATTATAGCATACTTTTTTGTATGTGGGTAAATGTTCTTTGGTAGCTGAGTAAGAAGTAATAAATGCATTAAAAAGATTAAGAAGCTCTGGTTTAGACAATAACAGATTTTTAAACGACGTAATTCATAATTAAGAAAGTTATCAAGAATAAGTTTTAATTAAAATATTGTTCATTAAAAAATTGATTGATATGCTCAAACTATAAATTGTTCGTATTAATAAATAAAAAAGATTGCTGTTAAAAATCAATTATATATCATATTCTAATCAATTTAATGCTGATTGATATCGCTTTCATTCATTTACTAATTGTGAGTTCCGCTGGGAGAGAAAATAGTCTAAAGCCAAATAAACAATTTATATGTATATATCTAATACATATTCAATTTAGACACAGTTTAATAAAATACTTAATTAATATTTATTTATGATAATAATATATTCCGCAAAATATTTCTGTCCAATTCTAAAATAACCACTCTGAATAATAGTGGTCTATTACATTGAAATAATTATTGCTGCTCAAAGTATTTATCATTCATAAGTTATCTATGACAATATGTGCCATTGAAAAAATAGCTTTATCTCTGTAATGTTATAAATAGTATTATTATATTGTAATTTTAGAAATAATTCAATCATTCAATATAATCATACCGATACCTAACAACTACAAGAAACAAATAATATAATATTCTCCAAAGGTATACACGGTTCGAAAACGGTAGGCGAGATAAACATGTATAATTAATTTCTATATACTTGAACAATCACTTTGTTAAATTATACTCGTATATGGTTAAAAGTTCTTAGAAAATAAATCCAGATAAAATATAACTCCTCAGAACTTACTAGAATTGACAGATTTTTTTTTTAAAGATTGTAACATCTTGGAACATGAATCAAAATATGTAAATTAAACCTATACCTATTTAATATATATATATTAAAGGAGGCTCAAACAATATAGCACATTCAAATAATCTTAAACAAATGAAGCTAAATATAGTTCAACGAATGTAAGTCCTTCCAGGTAATTAAAACAAGTTATTTTAAACGTAAGTCAGCTAGTTAGGTAGTAAGGTAGTTTGAAAATATAATCAAATGTAAGTCAACGAATGTAGACCATTTATGTTCATTTAAACAAATAAAGTGCTAGTTAATTGATATAGGATTTAAGGCAACTAAAATAAACAAAATTAAATGTAAGTCAACTGATATATTATATACACCTACGTTATTCAAAACAATATGAAAATAAACGAAAATTAAATTTAGGCTAACTAATAAACCATAGAACTCACTAGCGTTGAGACAGCTCTCGACATCATTGAAGAGGTTGGTGAGTCGAGTTTGATATTTCTCTGCAGGTGGATTATCCGTTGCTGAGGCAACACATTTGGTCAGGAGGTGGATGGCACAGCGCACGTAGACCTCCTGTTTGCCGCGGAGATTACTCATCTGTCCCTCTAAAGTGTACCTTGAGTGTTGAGAGGATGCCTCTACTTGAGTATACTGGATGTTCATCTCGGCTGTGGCGAGGAGAAAACTGGAAAAGGGAGAAGTAAAGAGTTTAATATTTTTCTAAATTTTAAGAGAATTAATGTTGCAGCTTATATTGATTGACAACTTTCATAATTTACTAATTTAATTAATTTTTATTATTATTTTAATAATTGATTGTAAATAGTTTTAAATGAATTAAATTAAATTTCACTTTCACGTAAAATAATGAACACTTGATTAAAATAATTATTAATTAATTGTTAATAATTACCCTATGCTTAAATTAGAAAACTAAATAAGTAAACAAAAAAATCGTTTTAAACAATGTACAAAATTAGTACAAAAACTCACACTCAGATTACACCGAAGTTTTAATAAAAGCGAAAAATGGTAATCAAAAGTCAGTCTAAATAGGACGTTGGCCAAAGATTTGTTAACAATAATTGGCATAACACTATAAACCATAAAGAACTCTGCAGCTCAAAGCCTTACCCCGTGAAGGACTTAACACCTCCCTGGTCCACCACTTCTAAAGTAATCTTCAAACCTGACATCGATTCACCGCACTGATTGTCTCCTCAGCAAAAGACTTGACTTGCAGCATATCGGACCATTAATAATCTTAAATCGGCTGCCATCAACATTTACACAGATGGCTCAGCGGAAGGCGCCACAAAGAATGGAGAAGAGGAGTTCTTATCATGAACAACAACAACAATTAGAAAACAGAACTTAAAGCATCAACGAGCAAGTTCCCGTACTCATATATATAAGAGCTAGTTGGTTGGCAATCCCAAGATTATCTTCCAATGGATCCCCAGTCACTGTGACATTGAACGCAACGACCGAGTTGACGACAGTTAAAAGATCTACTAAGCTTGCCGGCAACGCCGACTACGACACCCTTAGTTAAAGCGACCAACAAACGTCTTTGTCGGGAAAATGGCTAGTTAACTCCAAACCCTAAACTAGTCGGAACAAAATATGCCTCACAACAGATCTCCGAAAACGAAATTTGAAAAAAATATATATATATATATACATAATAATAAAAAAATGGTGGTTTCTATTATCTTAAATAGATCGTATAAATGTTCCAGTTTGTCTAATAAAATGTGTTTAATAAAAAAGGTCATTACATATCTTATTAGATTATAGATTGCTATTTTCCCATTTTTATTTTATTTCATTTTATAAACACAACATATTATTTTATAAAACTGTACAATAAAGATATTATAATATCTTTCAATAAAATTAAAATTAAATTTAGACATAATCATGACTCCTAAAATCAATAATAATAAATAAAAAATGAAAATCGAGGGTTACTTCAACGTCTTAATAAAATTATACAAACAAAATTTTTGAAATGTTTATTTATAACGAGTGATAGTTTAAAAAGGATTCAAAAGTAAATGGTATGATTTATCTTAAGACCTGAAACTTATTCTTTAAACTTTATTAATTAATTAATAGTTAATAAAATTCTTTACACTGTTATCATGGGCACTAGGCTTATTAATCCTAAATATCTAAATTAATAGAATATAAAAACATTTAGATCTAAAATTTAGCAGTGATATCAAATTTTTGATTGTGGAGTTTTTTATAAAATTAGAAAACATACCTTGCAAATTTAACAATAACATTAGCAAATTTGTATTATATATAATTTATTACTCAAAACAACCAACTAATTATACATAATTTGTAATAATATGTGTATATATATATTAGTAAAACAACCGTCAGTTTAATACATTGTTTCTGTCAATTAGCAGAAAATTTCCCATAAAAAATATAACGCCGGTATACCTCTATACTAGCATGTACAAGAGCAGTTATACAGACACGCATCCTTCCTTATGTGATATAAGCTGATAGGCTAATCCAGCAATATTAAGTTATATCTTACAAGTGGTAACGAAACACACAAAAGAAACAAAGAGAGAATAAAATTTAAATTAATATATTATGATTGATAAAAACGAGCGACTACTGATGGTGGATAAATGTATTCAATTATTTAATAAAATACTCGTAGTAATATTTATTTCATCAGAAGTTTGAAAATATGAACTTTTCATAAAGTTTAATTAGTAATTATAAAAACTAATTTAAAATATAAACTATAGTTTTCAAACACGCATATTTATTGAAGGAGTGTAAACCTAGTATTATATACATTATATATATTTAGTTATGTAAGGGTGTATAAAAATTTGTAGAAATAATTCCTGACGATTTTGGAGGCTGGCCAATCAGATTTTAGCATGAGTTTCTCTTTCTCCAAATAAGTATTGCTATCTAATACCAGTAATGTGACAGCAACGTATGAAAATATAAGGCGTATATAGTTTGTATATCTTAAATACTATGGAATGCGTTTACATAATCTGATAATTATATGTACAAGTGTGTGTGTGTATTACGTAATAAAATTAACCAACAGTTCGTCTATCTTAAATACAATCGAATGAGTATAAATTGCATGCTCTCTATTTTCATATATTGATGCCATCTAATTTTTAAGTCATAAAGTTTGACATAATGGTAGTATTAAGACATTCAAAGGGTAGCAATATATGTATTGAATTGGAGCCCGACTTTACTTTAAAGATATACTTATAATATATATATATATATCATAGATGGTATATTTTACTTAATACATTACAGAAAAATGATTAAAATAATATATATTAACTTTGCAAATAACACGACTTGTTTATATACGCTAATATTATATTAAATTTACCGTAAATACAAACAATTTGTCTTGGACTGTGATTAGCCAATCACAGCTTTCTAGTTTGTAGCACGTGATGTTGAACTGTTTAACATTGTATATGTTTAGATTGCTTATCTAGCTGTAGTAATATGATATAATGTCTTTGATCTATTTAAGATTGTCTTGTCATATGTATTATGATTTGTTCCAATAATAGTTATATTTACTAGATGTGAATATAGACACTAAATAAATATGTATATACGTTTCTTGTTTGATTGATGTAATCTATAATGTAATATGATGTTATATTTTTTCGATAAGTCACTAAATTTAGTGTCAAAAACAGATATGTATATATTGTATATAGGTATGTAGTTAACCGAAATAACTATGATGTAATATAGCAAAATTAGTCTACAATAGTCTACTTATATAAAAGTAAAGTAGCTATACGAACATATATATTATCGTCATCCAACAAATTAAAACATCGTTGTCTATAAAAACTGATTCTTGACTTATTACAGGAATTCAATGATTGTTAAGTTCAAGAGAATGTGTTTTACGGGTATATTTAAAATAAAAAATAAATATATATCGCAATGGCCACCTACATACTAAAGGCCAGGAGTATCAATCCCAAGACTTCTGGATCCCACTTTTAATTCAGATTACAAGAAAGGCCATAGGTCTATTGATTGGGGTGTCTCGAAATCACGAAAGAGGCCTCTTACTGTGGTGGCCTTTTCTCTACTTATTATGTTTGGCAATGCAGGGATTCTTTACTTTCTATACAGCAGTAATGATACCTTCCGCGCCGAAATCATACTCCAATATTGTTTTTTGAAGGGGAAATACAATGTGAGTTTTGTGCTCTTTAAATTTGTGTTCTGCATGTATTAATATGTCAAATGCTTAACAACAGATGACTGTTGACATTAAAGATACATTGATGGCATTTAGTCTTTAATGTCAGTTATAATCAAATACCTAATGTTTCAAATTATTATTCGTTTAAATGTTAATAATAAAGCACCTATTGTGTGTAACATAATAGCGTCAATATAATTTCACAAGAATTCTACAGTTACATATAAAGATCACCAATTGTTTATATATTCTCCTTATTTCAGAAAACATTCAATGGGAAAGGCGACATGATGTCGATGGCTCAACGTTTTTGAGTAAGCTATACATGAATGCTAATAGAAATGATTCGATTAATTAGCAATAAATAAATCAATAGAAGTCAATATATACAGTTCAATTATAATGATTTTGTAACGATATAATTAATTGATTTCATAGATTGGTTGTATTTATATTAAGTATATATCACAGAAATTAATATATAGATATATTCAGCTTGATACTGGATATCTCTGTATAATCATTAGTTGATTCTGAGTGTATAATCAACCGCATTTTAGATTATTTATACAAACTTCATAGATTTTATTTATTGCATAACATAATGTAAATAGCAATATATAAAAAAATCATATACATAAACAAAAGTGGTTTTAAAATTAATTTTCAGTTATGGAAGCGCCAAAATTGAAAGTGTAATTTTTAAATTCGTTACTGGACAATAAAGTTCCCAAAAACTGGTTCAGATCATGATTGGTTTCAGGCAATCCTATATTTTTCTTGGAATAGTTGCAGAAAAAGAAGATGACGCTATTGAAGTTGGCGTCATCTTCTTTTACTGCAACTATTCTGGTATAAAGCAGCGGGCATAGTCATTCCCTATGATGGACTGTAACATTGGACAAGTTTTCTTTTGAATTGACTTCAATTAAAATAGACGATTACAACAGCGGCATTTGACAGTTGTGATGCTTCTTTTAAGACTAATGTTAATGTGAAGGATTTGACTTCTTTGTCGGGTTTTACGTATTTCAGGAATGAAATATTGTAAACAGAAGCTCGCTTCATTTAACGACACTTTTCAAGATATTTGAAAACTTTTAATCCATCATATAATCTTTTTTTCAAAATTGGTGACACACCATGAACTTCTTTATCGTCCATTTTACTATTGCTTTGTGAGTTTTGTGGTATTCTGAAGGCCCAACCTATATATTTATAATTTGTATATCAGGTTTATATGTTAGACTGTCACTTAATATTTTTAGACTTGTTATATAAGACTCTTAAGTATTATTTAAGACTATTTTCTTATTAAAATAAAAACGCCATTTTATAAAATGTATAATTTTTTTAAACTCCAGTTTTACTAACCCATGAAGCAAGCACAATATTGTAACAAGCAGTTCATGTTATATATACTATAGCAATTTAGCATTAGAAGAACAAGGGGTCAAATTTAACCACTGGTGTTTATCATTTACTATAATTCAAGATCTACTATGGCAATCTTATTATAATATAAAATACCCGCCTTATAGTCCCTAATAGGTTATAAAAGGGGAACTATTTACTCGGCATATTTACGCGTAATATACTAAAGAAGTTGATATAAAAATTGATTAAACTAGATAAAAATAGTCATTTTTATTTTTTATTTTTGTTTATATCAAAAATAATTTAAGTGTTTTAATAATCTAATATTTTAATTTATCAGTTGCATCCTTGCTCATATTTGATTAAATTGATTGTTCTGCCTATTGTTCAAATAATAACGTAAACGTTAATACTCCGTGTCATATTACAGATTTTAGATTGTATACCTACATATTTTACCGGATTTCGATTTACCAGTTGGATTTGAAAGTCTGAGAGTTTTTGGTAATATGAACTATAGACGTTTAATCAATATATTTTGTATATTGTAATTTTCAGTATATTTTATATTAAATTCATTGTAAATTTCAGATTTTTTACTACCATATTTTGATTGTATACATATTTTCAATATAATATTTCGATAGTTATATAGGCGTAATGTTACTGAAGTCGTTTTACTATAATTTTAAAATTCATCGGCTGGTAAATATTACACTTCTCTAATTCAACGTTTGGTACAATTATTAATATTATTTATCTATCTTATCTACATAATATGTCACATTAAAAAACTCAAATCCTATTATTAATTGAATTAACCTTTAAATAAATAACAAACCATTAAAAAATAATTAACCTAAAAAAATTAACCATGTTTTGAATTTAAAACAAATCTTCATTTTTCACTGATTTTCACGGATTTTTATGTTGCGTTTTATTCATTTATGATGATTGGTGGAAACAACAATAATTAAGATCTAAATCGGTTCGTTCAATGGAATCAACCTCAGCTTCGCTTCTGTTAATTATTCGTCGAATGAACCACTATAGGCCTTCATTATCGTATATATAATTATTTAAAATTACTATCGATTAGATATGTTTATAAAACCATGAGGAGTGATATCGATAAAACTACTAAATTGAAATCAATAATTAGTCTTTCACATTTCATCATAGCTTTTTATTTCTGTAACGTTATGCTTTAACGTCTGAGACCTGTTTCATAAAAAATATCAGTACTGATAATTATCAGTCAATCAATAATAATTATTAGTCTAGCGTTTCATATAACAAAACGTATCAAACTATTATATTATTAGCAAATTTACTGATATAAAGTATATGTACTATTTCATAACCAAATGC
>JAYRBW010142579.1:0-14967 GCA_036023295.1 Invenusta paracnida | reverse complement strand
CATGACTAGGAACCAGAGGTTCGAAAATTTGTGCTTAAAATATACTTTAAACTACAGCAAGTGCTCTTCTTACTTATAATATTGTATTTGTTTGCCATTACAATGCTTTGGAAATTATATAATTACAAAGTATGTATAGTTAGCAATATGTACATATAATAGATAATAAGTTTAAATAATGTGCGAAAGAGAAATATCAGTCTTAATTTATTTTATAAAATATGTTTTTATCTGTGTATAAGAAATTGCAATTTATCAATTAAATTTGACGACCGGGCTCTTATTGTATCCGACACTTTCTCCTTTGTTTATCTACTAAAAGACTGAAGTTTGGAAGGCAATCTACGATTCCGAAAGTCCACAGACCGCTCAGTTACCCGGCGAGTGGGAAACAAATCTAACCCGTCTGGAGCGAATTATCGTAGTCAATTGTCTTCGAGCTGATAAGGTAAGGATATTAAATTAATTCAGAAAGATCACATTTAATTAGTTTTCTTCCTAATTACTATATTTCATGCCGCAATCAATGTTAAATACATAAGTATGAATAATTGGTCTAATTGTGCACAAACTAATCTATATCAATTATTGACTAAATTTAATTTTGTCAGTAACATAGTTGTATGAACTGAAATATGCAAGAAAACAATTTAATCTTCCTCTTTTTAATATTTTATATTATACACATTATCACAATTTCTGTACTTATATTTTTGTTATAATGGCATACATGTACGAGTTGGTGAATATTTCAAAAATATATATATGAAAACGTTGTTATGTATACGTATCCTACATGTATATTTTCCATTGATAAATTACGTACCGTGCATGTATCACAAACTCTGTATTAGGTACAACCGATTGCTTAATTTGTCCTCATCCTATCCGATCAGGTGATCCCAACTGTAGTGGACTTCATAGTGGAACAGATGGGCCACGAATACGTGGAACCACCCACTTTCGATCTTACTCTCAGCTATGCTGACTCGAATTCCTCCACTCCACTCATCTTTGTTCTTTCGCCTGGTGTGGATCCAATGGCGGCACTCTTCAGATTTGCTGAGGAAAACGGTTTGTGTCATGCGTCATTTTTCCTTCATCATATTTGATATCCTACTCAGTACCTATACTGTGCAATTATGTTAATAAACTCCGTTTCTAAAAATAGAAGATATTCAAGATATTTTACTTAAAGAATATTATAACGGCTATATTACAGAAAGAAACTAAGCAAAAAAACTATTCAATTAGCATTTATACGAATTATTAATTAAATTGGCTTTGAAATAAATTATTTTTTAAACTTATCTGACCAGTGATCACTTATTAGTTGATTACCAGTGATCACTTATTGATCACTCTTTATTATAGACAAAGTCGTCAACTAAAACTAATAATACGCTATATAGCCTTCATTCAATCACCCTTAATGCAGTAAGCTGACCAATAATAATAATAATAACTATCATCCAACCTAATGCAGTATAATGGTGATCAATGTGACGCTGTAATGGAAAATACATCAATGGAAAACAATTTATAATTTAGAAATTTCGTTTTAAATCTATAACAAAAGTATAAATTAATACATATTTTAAAATTAATATAGATTGTTTTAATTTCGTTTTACTTTGCTTTAAATAAATATGTGATTATTCGAAGATATTATACAAGGTGTTTCATAAGTCACACATCATAGGAGATATTTACTGACATGATAATTACACATAATAATATACTGTATGAAAGGGTATATAAAAATGTTTTAGATGATAGACAAAAATAATGTTTTCAAAGTTGAGTGATAGCACAAGCCTTGGAAATTACAAATCTAAAAATAGACTACATTTTAAATGTGTCCTTTCACTTGCTAATATCTCCTATGATGCGTGACTTGTGAAACACCCGGTATATATGCTGTTTGAAAGATATGATGCGTGACTTGTGAAACACCCGGTATGATGCGTGACTTGTGAAACACTCATATGATGCGTGACTTGTGAAACACCCGGTATGATGCGTGACTTATGAAACACCCGGTATGATGCGTGACTTGTGAAACACCCGGTATGATGCGTGACTTGTGAAACACCCGGTATATATGCTGTTTGAAAGATATTTAACTTCTCTTTTTAAAGCACAAACATTTTAAAAGATTTTTATTTTTAAATAGTTAGTTCCCTTACTAAATTTAAGAAGGCAAGTTATAATCAAGCATATAGTTTCGCAGCTTCTCAAAAGTAAATTACAGGCTATAATAAAATCAAATATAGAGTATCATAGGAATGCAATAATATCAATAATAAAATTACATAATAAGACAGTTGAACACGGATAAATACGTAAGAGCGAGTAAGGTAGGTAATTATCCTTGTTCATTTGTATTATTACGTAATATTACTATTTTATTATTGATCTTATAGCATTCTTATGATACTCTAAATTTTGATTTTATTATCATCTATAATCTTATAATGATTAGAAGACGCAAAAATATATTCTTGATAGTTTTTTGTATTTGTAAAATATGCGTGCAAAGTTATTTATTTAATCATTTACCTACTTATGATTTATTATAGGTATAAAAATGTAAAATTTTGTCTTGGCCACCATTGATTGGAAAGATAGTTTTAAATCTGAAATAATTATATATTTATTTATAATGGTGAAATTAACTTATTATTGAAATTCATATCTATGAGTCAAATGTTGTGTTTATAGCTGTAATATTTCTGCAAATTTAAAGGCAAAAAAATGACTAATTTTACTCGGAGATCGTCTATATCTCTCCTTTTACACACTTCAAGAGCTTTTGTTTTCCAAAACCGAAATGACGCATTGACTGACATGTACTAACAGAAAAGCATTAAAAATCTACGGTTATTGTTGAAATTATGTTTATTCATATATGTAATTTAATTATATGCTTGATATTATTCTGTTTGTAAAGTAAAATTAAAGCGAAATCAAACTATTATTTTATTGATAAATCATTAAAAAGGAAATCAAAATATTAATTGCTGAAATTTTACCAACACAACTCTACCTTGTACATATATAAAAATGTGTTATATGCTACAAGTATTGCCCCTTTATAGACGATACTGATTATTTCCATGGCACATGATCGTTCTTTAAACATTTTTCTTTTCATTATCTGTCTTCAGGTATGGCCGGAGCTGCTATGCAAACGATCTCACTAGGTCAAGGTCAGGGACCCATTGCTGAGCGTATGATTATTAGGGTGAGTTTGGTGGCTACACCATTACCGAAATATTATGGTTATTTGCAACTACACTTACTTTAATGGAATAATATATTTGTATTGACCATTTGCAGAAGTGTTTTTGAAAATATATTATTCCAGTTTTAATATTCAATCTATAAGTGTACATTGTGACGCATTCAAAATCGGACATGTTTTTTATAACGAATTCATATTTGAGTGTGAAATAAATTCGACTATTTTAAGCAGTTAAAAACAATCGATATTTGTATCCTTATATTTATATCCATATTTATATTTTTTATATATTTATATCCATATGAAACAAAAATCGTATTAATAATTTAGTAGAAGTCAGAATTTATATCTAACTAATCTAAGTAACAGTCATATTAATATTTGACACGCCGTGGCGAAGTTTGTTATAGTATTATTAAATATTTTACGCAAATATAATCTTATTTAATTTCTTGCTTACTATACTTATTTTTTAGTATTATATTTCTAAGAAGTCTATATTTACAGCGGTATTGTAAACATTATTCCCTACAGGCGATCGAAGACGGAACTTGGGTTGTGCTACAAAACTGTCATTTGGCCGCCTCCTGGCTTCCCGAACTGGAAAGGATCTGTGAATCAGTGAGTTATTGATGCTTCTAGATCATTATACTGAGAAATCCTAACGAAAGACATTAGTTTATTGAAATAACAATTGAGATATTTTTTCTTCGATTTATTATGTATTAATCCTTTGAAAAATTAGTTTTGTTTGCAATATATTCTCTGAATATTTATAAAATTGTTTTATTCAATTTACCAATTAACAGTAGAAGTTATATATATGATAAACATTTGACATTGTGATTCCACTTTAAATTGTTTTTTGTTTATATGGTTATTAATACTTTGTCTGGAAGTCATCACTATTAATTTTATCAACTATGTATATATTGGAAAGCTTAATTTCCTTCTCTCATTCTATAACTTTTAAGAGTATATTTTATAAACCGTAACATATCTTTTTTTAATTACACAACATCCTTAACAAATAATGTGAATACTTTTATATTAAAGCCAATTCTATTACTCTCCTTTAAGAATAAGTCAAATTGCATAGTGATATGTGATATAAATCTATCTATAAGTGTATTATACATAATCTCTGCTGAAAATATTTTTCTCTTTGCTTGCGCTACGTAATCAATAATATTGTTATATTTCTGTATTACATAATGCTGCAATTACTTGTCTGTCCACTTGCCTGTTTGTATACTATTTTGTATTAGATTGTATACAATAACGTAGTATGTTCTTTTATGTATGACTGCAACTGTTAATAATCTCACTCTGTAAAATAAAGTTGTGTTTTAAAGTTTTAGAGCCTGTTTTCTACAAGTCTTCAAAGGATGGTTTCTTTTCACATAGCACAAATGTTATTGATGCATAATATTTCGATTCTATAATCAGTTAACGTATTTTTTTATTCCATCAGAAAAAGTATTAGTTTTATTTTAGAATACGTTGTTTTGCAAACATTTTTTTTAAATAACTTAATTTATTATCGTAGTTAAATATTACTGTTTCGTGACTATTTTATGCAAGAATATTTGAACATAATTTGTGATATTATCGTGTAAGACTTTTTATATGTTGCGACATTATTCTGTAGTCTTCTTCAGTAAAGTTCAGTACTACTTTTTGATTACAATTTCTAGCCTCTTCCAATTATTCATCCTCCCCCCTCTCTGTCTTCAGATCATCACAGACACCTCCCGAACTCAACCAACCTTCCGTCTCTGGCTCACCAGCTACCCCAGTCCCGCCTTCCCCGTCACCGTCCTCCAGAACTGCGTCAAGATGACCAATGAGCCACCGAAGGGTCTGCGTGCCAACCTCCTTCGCTCCTACCTTAACGATCCCATCTCGGATCAGGAGTTCCTGCGACAATCCTCCAAACCACAGGTTCGTACACAAGCACAGTAGGCCTATCGCATAGTTATTAACAATATTAAAAGCGATTAAAGCTAAACATTGTTTGCGCTGTTAGATGTCATATCAATCAATGAATTTGTTATAATTTGATTCAGTTATTTCGTAGCAGCATTAGATTTTTTGATTTTGGTTGTATTTGCAATTCTCAATAAATGTGAGGACTTCATAACATTCGTTCATTAACAAGTTACCTCCAATTGTTTCATGGATACTATTTAAAAATATACTCAATCACTCTTAATCTTGATAGTATAATTCATTATTAAGTATTAATGGAGCTCAATTACTACGTGTGAATTGTATACTTATTTCAGTCATTATCATACATTTATTAAATTACATTCAATATCCATATTTTTTGGTGGACAATTTTAAATTACTTTCGTGATGCAAGTTTTTTTGGAAATTTTTATCGATTAACTAAATTATGAATCGTGAAATATATACTACGAATTTCTTTTATATATTGTTCCGTGTTTTTTGTGGTTTCATCCAAGTATTTTTCAATTTTACTTCATTCTCAGATGTTTTTTGCGATATATTTCCATATGGTTATGCTTTTTCATACTCTAGTGCATAATCTTTTTATTTTCAATACTACTCAAATCTGTTTATAACATCAAGATCAAAATTGGATAATCTAAAACTCGGGTTATGGTTAAATAATTACCTTTTAATTCAATTCAAACTTACCCGCTTTTTAGATCTTTGTTTGTTGTATTATTTTCTCCTTGCTTTTTAGATCTTCGAAAAGCTTCTGTTTGGACTGTGTTTCTTTCACGCTCTGGTCCAGGAGAGGACAAAGTTTGGACCTCTTGGCTGGAACATTCCATACGAGTTCAATGAGTCCGATCTGAGAATTAGCATTCGTCAACTCATGGTATTACTACCAGAATTTATTTCATGATACATAATTTTAGATAAATAATAATTTAAAAGTAGATATTAGCGGTATTCCATATTTTGACAGTGGTTCTCTTTCATAAAAATCTTTATAATAGTGTTAACATTATGTTTGAAAGCATGATATTGTATAAAATATTGGCCAGTAACATTTCAATAATACATTGTAAAGGTTACAAATGTTACAGTACATATAAGATTTAATATTATTGTACCAAGCTTCATTTGTAAAGAAAATATAATCTGCATGCTCTCATGTATTGGCCCTCAATAAAAATATAATATGTTCTTCAATTAAGATATTGTAGCTAAAATACAATTAAGTAGTACTAAATTAAATGAGAAAAAAATAAAAAGTATATCAAAATAAAACTTATCTAAAATATTTGCTGCAATTAAATTTTATTTGTTATATTTTATTTAAAATAATAAAGGTTAAAAGTACTTCATAAAATGTATTTTTAAAATTGCAGGCTTTTCATTACTTTCATTTTTATAATAATATAATATAATATATTACATACTAGGTACTAACAAAATAATAAGTAGAATAATACTTGAATTATATTTAATTTTGTACATAATTATGTTTAATGTACAAAATATAGTAAAATACATATTATTTAGACTGAAAATTTTACACAAATTTAAGGTCTCGTTACCTATGATATTTAATATATATATATATTCATTTTCTTTTAAGATGTTCACCAACGACTACGCCGAGGCGCCCCTCCATGCTCTCCGATATCTGACTGGAGAATGCAACTATGGAGGTCGTGTAACGGATGATTGGGACAGGCGCCTCATTCTCAGTTTGATCGGTATCGTCTATCAGTCTGAAACAATAGCGGACGATGCCTACCGATTCTCGGAATCGGGCCACTATTATGCTCCTCCAGTTGGCAACTATGACTCCTATCTGACTTACATTCGGAAGCTGCCAATGGTTGCCAAGCCGGAGGTGGGTTTAAGTTATTTAAAGAGTTGTGTGGATTCAAAGTATGTAGATATTTACCCAGTTTGTGGTTATCCCATATAAAGCATGTTCAATAATCAGTATTCACATGAAATGTTGTAAAATAGAAAATTATTAAAATTGGAGATACACGGTAATGCTGCCTTCTATTAGTCTGATTTATTCACTTTAAAACTACGTTGAATTATTATTAATGTACCATTAAACTGTTTTAAGCGTTTAGATGGTGTCTTTAAGCAAAAGTATTAAAAGTCATTTGTTGGAAAAAACAAGAAAATAAATAAAACAGTTCACCTCACTTTTTAATAACTATAAGTGGAATGCGGTAGACGCCGAACAACTTGAGGAGATTCTCCAAATCTTTGAGTAACCTTAAATAATTTCGATTAAAAAGAGTTAGAAGAAGTATATTTAAATTTCCATTACTTATTATTGTTTGAAGTACAATTGTTTTAATTTATACGCTTATTTGTAGGGTTTAATACTCCATTCAAATAATTATCAACATGTGATCAATACAATAATGAATTTAAGTAAATGTATGGATTGTTTAATGCTTATTTAAAATTTTCATTTCTTTTTATTATTTAGTAAAATTATTGTTTTGATAAAAAAACCCATTACTAATTGAATATTTATATACATCCATTTTATTAGTTTAAATTACATTACTACAATTTTAACTTAACCATATTCCTTCATTGTCTATTTTCCACAACATAGGCCTTCGGTCTCCATGATAACGCAGATATCTCAAAAGATCAACATGAGACTCACCAGTTGTTTACTGGAATTCTTCAAACCTTACCGAGAGAGGTGAGAGATTATACTGTAATGAACATTTGCCAGCATTGGTAAGTGTGGTGGGGGACCAGTAGCATATGAAAATGTTCCATTTTGTTCGAGAAATAACTGTACTGATATGTTACATTTTAATTTTATTCAACTGTACACTCATGCTTTAACATAAACTTTTGTGTAAAAAGGATTAGTGGAGTTATGATAATCGTAAAGACTGCATTATTATATTAAAATAAGCCAAATTTTATTTTCAATTATTTGTAATTGCAGAAAAAAGCATTATTCTTAAATATTGAAAGCAGGAACGCTTTGGTGATATTTCAATATTATAAACTAATATAAAAGTTGTACAGAATGTTAACTTTATTATTACTTAAGTATATTTACTGATAAACATATTATAGTATTTTAAAGGTAATTACATATACGCTTACTTTTATATATTCCATATTAATATGATTATGATATAACCTACCCACCCACCTCCCTCAACCAAAAACTAGACAACAACCGGTGGACGATCATCCCAGCACATCATCGAGGAGCTCGCAGCTGACATCCACTCCAAACTGCCGCCAGACTTCAACATAGAGGAAGCTCAGGTAAGCCTGCCCTCTCTTTGTCCGATCTTTTCGATGTATCGAACAAGAATTAGCCTAGTGGTTAGATCAGATTATTAGGCCCACGACTTGGGTTCAAATCCCGGCTCCAGTCTTAATTAATTTCGGTTTCATTTATTATTAATGAGGAATGATAGTTACGCAATGTATATTAGTTAACAATTTATTGTAATCGCGTTGTCTAAAGCTGTGCAGTTATACTTCCCATTGATGAGCATTGGGGATATAGTTTGCCGTCGGGCGAGTTACTTATAACCGACATATAGTTCGGTATCCGTCAACTTAATTGTCAACCGATGACAAGAAGTTTCTTTAAAAATGGTTTATAATCAACATATTATGCTATTTAGGACACATCTGGATGTGCGAAAAGATTTTAAAAATATTCACTTATGCTAAACTTCTGTAATCATTCCATGATACAATCCTTCAAAGGATTGGTGACGTTAACTTATCTCAAAATATAGTGTGTAGTTTTTATGATAATACGACGATACTTTTCATTTGAATAAAAATATATTGAATACTTGCATTAATTTGATTCCTTAGTTATTATAATATGAAAGCGTTTCACTTGCTCATCATAAAATCGTATCATTAATCCTCCCGATTAATCGTTGTCTAATCCTTCCACATCGAAAGATTCAACCATAAATAAATACCTATTATAATCAACTTTGATATAATCACGCAGATTACAGAATAATAAAATAACGAAATTGATGTTACAAAAATCACTACAAATTCTAATATTTCATTCTATCAAAATATTGAATCGTGATATTTAACTAATCTCGCCTAATTTACCGACGCCGAATTTCTAGCAACACTCAAATGAATGTGCAAACAATCAACATTTACACGTACACAACTTTCAACCGTTAATAGAACGGTATGTACAGCAAGCTTTCCTATCAGTAAATATCCGCGACCAACATTTTATTATTATTTTGGATTGATTTTAAACATATCTTTTTAAAAATGAAAGATTTTTTTCCAAATGTAATCCAGGGTTGCACAAAGCTTGCCAAGGTTTATAAGACTTTCAAATTACTTTGTAATTTAGTTTAAATCAGATCCCAAACGTTTTATATAGGGACTGAACCCAAACCACTCTAGGACAAGTGATCCGATGTTCTTGTCTGAAATGTTTGAGTGTGAATTGCCGAATGTATGGAGCATTATCTTTATAAATGCCAATAACTGGGATGATAGTTTCCCATATAGGCAGTAGATTATTCTCGAGCATAGTAGTATTATAGTATCTTGCGTTTAATGTTTATTCAATTATGACAAGTGCAATATTTTCGTATAATTAATAATAATATATATTTTTATGAAATGCGCCATAAGTTGCAAGCTACGACAACAGCGCCAGAACAGTAGAATGAAAACTAAACGTATAAAAATAAAGATAGAGACCAATACATATGAAGGAGGAATACGTAACAGTTAGACGAGGTACAGCTTCAGCTGTGGTTGAAATTGGATCAGGTCAGAGATTAATTTCAGAGCAGGAGGCAAGTTGTTCCACAATGAGGTAGCTCGAAGTGAGAAAGCACGATGTTAACAACAAGATGCGGGCAAGATGTCTGACGTGTCGGTAGGTGGGATTGCTGATGGTAAGTAAGTTGGTAGTCGTGGAGTAGATGCATCTGTGAAGAAATATGCGAACTTTGTAGTGATACGTTTTGCTATTGACAGTCAGTGAAGTGAAGTGAAGTGAGCAGTGTTCCAGAGCAGATAGAGTGCACCAGGAGAAATTCGTTATCAGACGAGCAGCGGCGTTCTGAACCCGTTGTAGTTTCATGATCAGAGCTTGAGGACCATTCAGCAGTAGAGAATTGCAAAAGTTGAGGCGAGAGAGTACAAGACTGATGACCAATAACTTGACACAGTCTTAAGTGACATGTCTTCTGACACTTCTAATCTGTTTTAGTCATTTAGCCAGAAAAAAAAAGATTTGGCATGTTTGACAGGTACAATATTTTTACCACGACTGTATATTGTTACAGGTGGAATTTATTTACGTTGACTAAATTTAAAATTTTGACATAATATATCATAGTCATTTATAACAAATATTTTAGAAATCCACCATCTCTGCTGTGTTATTTTGGGGTGTAGAAAATGTATAAAAAAAGTTTCACAGGTCATTTTCAGGAAAAAGATTAATAAATAAAAATTGATAAAATTTGTTTAGTAATAGGTCAACCTGACTTTATAAATTATTACTAAGTCTTTTCCACACGAAGAAATTGTTGACAATCGTTGATAAAATTGTTTAATTCATTACAATATAGACTACTTTTAATCCAAATGCAAGTATCTTTCTGTAATAACGTTTTTTGCGCAAAAATGGAAAGATTAATATTATCTAAAATGAACATTTTTTAACGACTCTTATATGCATTGCTTCATTCGTTTACTCTCTTTTCTCACCAACAGTTGAAACATCCTGTGATGTACGCTGAGTCTATGAACACCGTTCTGATTCAAGAGCTAATCCGTTTCTCCCGTCTGACTCGAGTGATCCGGCAATCTCTGATGGACATCCAGCGCGCCATTCGAGGTCTCGTCATCATGTCTGCTGAATTGGAGGATGTCTTCGAGAGTATGTTGGTGGGCAGGGTGCCGGCGCTATGGGCAGCCAAGTCCTACCCTTCTCTCAAGCCGCTTGGGGGCTATGTCCTCGATCTGCTGGCGCGGCTCAACTTCTTCAAGGTAAGTTCGATGGATTTATAGTTACAGGGCTACATCATTCAGTTACTAGTAATATACTGTGATAGTTTCGTATCACATAGTTAGAGGTAATCATCACTTTTCATTTGTATAAGTCGTAACGTTCAAATTTGTACATATTATTACATTATGCTATAATTCAAGTAGTATGTTTTGTTTTCAAGTTTTTTTCTAAAAACTATTTTTTAGATGTTTATTTCAATGTTAATATTTATTTTCCAAAGAACTTTTTCAACTAAAAAATGCATATATATATATATTAAATTACAAATAAATCAAAAGACAACTACACAGCACTATTATACCTAGCATAATAATCGGAAATAACATCCATGCCACCCAACTCCCCCCAACCTTCTTTTTCCAGACGTGGATCGCCGATGGTCCTCCGGTAGTGTTTTGGATCTCAGGCTTCTTCTTCACGCAGTCGTTCCTCACTGGAGTACTTCAGAACTTTGCTCGTCAGACCTCCACACCGATCGATCTACTCAATTTCCGATTCCAAGTAACTGACATGGATTCCGACATTGACGAGAAACCGGTACGACTCGCTTCATTTCATCTCTTGCAATCATCCACCAACATTAATTTTGACGATTCAACTATAGTATTTGTGTATTATATAATCTTCAACCAAAACCATTAGTTTGTTCCACAATGAAATAAAATAAATATAACAATATACACATTATGATGAGTCACTTTTTAAAAATGATTTAATTCTTGATATATATTCAATTGAATAGACTTAATTATAACATATAAATTTATTTTCATTAATTCTTAATGTCGGGTATGTTATGTACATTTTATTTTACAAGATAAAACGCATTAATTGTTAAAACATTAATTAATCACTTACAGTATGCGAATGTGTTTTAGTATCCCCATTTTAAATTTTATTGAAGCTGTAAACGAGCCTCTATTTTAATATAAATATAAGTCAACGACATAGCAACTACTTCCAATACTAGATTTATTCAACTGCACGATATGGCACATTGCGACGCCTTGAAAACTTTCATCACACAAGCGTCCAAATCGCTTCGTATTAATTTACAGTTCCTTCATTTCTAAAGGTATTACCTGTATAACGTCATATTTGGCGAATAGCAATACACCGTCAAGTGGATTAGTATTGATTTTCATCTAAAGACATTTAAATATTAACATTAATATTTAAACGTATTTTTTCATCACACATAAAGTTGAAAACTGTTTTGACGTGCTGCGATTTCGTTAAGAATTGGCCCATATCCTTCAATGTGCTATATGTTTATTTTTGACGCGACACATTTATAGTGTAAATAGGACCATTTCTAATGGCCCTGAATCGTCTCTGACACTAATATCTTTCCCTCGTGCTCTCCATTATCGCCGTTAGTCCGACGGTGCCTACATCCGTGGTCTCTACCTTGAGGGAGCTCGTTGGAGTCGTGAGAGCCGGCAACTCACAGAATCCCACTCCAAAGTCCTCCATGATTCGCTGCCCATCATCTGGTTGAGACCCGGTAGTAAAGAGCAACCTGAGGATATTCCACCAAGCTATGCCTGTCCAGGTACCTACGATAGGGTTTTGAGTAATGTATTATCGATTTTTTTGTCTATTTGCCAGAATTATATTCCATGCCATATCAGTATATCTCAGTGACGTATAAGACCAAAAGGAGGTAAAATGCACTGTATATGTTATGTAAATAAGAAAAATCCTGTCACCAACTCACACAATATACAGAACTTATTTATTGATATTTATTATATTTTACATTAAAATATACTTTATATTTCATATAGTTGATATTAACTATTGATAAGTAGTATATATATGTACATATTTTGAAATTAATTTGATATTATTTATTTAAACCAGAGTAATATTGTGAAATAATATGTACCTAATTCATTCATTCAGTTTACAAAACGTCAGCGCGACGCGGCATCTTGTCAACCACGGGACATTCCACAAATTACGTTCTCACTATTGATTTTCCGACTAATCAGAGCACCAATCACTGGATCAATAGAGGAGTGGCATCCCTGTGCCAGCTTGATGATTAGTATCCACCTAACAATGATAAAATATCCCAATATATTGACTATCGCATTGCCCAGAAACGTTTTAATGTAATTGAATCAAATTAAAATTATGTTGATGGAATGATTACAAATACACTGAAAAGATGATTCATGAAAAAGCTACATTTGCGCTTTTTACAACTAACTGCCTCTTTTATTTCACTTTATTATTTTCTAAAAATAAACTCAGTTATAAAAATGACTTACGAAACCAGATTGAGATATTTTGAGAAGACTTTGTACACAGTTATTTAGGAATATTATTTTGGTAAGTTAGCCTAATTTTTATTTTCAAATCTTTCATTTGGTTTCTTCTCCGTCCAACTTTTCAATATACATACATTTGTACTAGAATGAGTTATTTTTCCATTTTGACTGTGTTTTTCAAATTGAAACCTATTGTTCAAACATTGTTTGGAATAATCCTACTGAATGTGATATTTAACTACGCAAGACTTGTTTTTATTATAACTGAAATAACTTTCATTTTTGTAATCACCCATTACTGGTATTATATTATGTGTAAAAATATTGTAATGAAACGACAAGCTTGGAAATAGTTTATTTACATATTATGTAATATTACTACGTAGACACGTAATTTATGTACTCTATTTTTTTTATTACAATCGTGTTATTTTGAATTGTATTCTTCTCAACACAGAATTATGAAAATGCAATCAGATATAAAATATTTTCTTTATACATAATATATACATTACGCATAAATTGACCTCATAACTATGTGATAGTCATAATACATATATATCATTCTTACTTCAAAAAATAAGTCAATATATTTATAAACGCTATGTAGTACTACTTTATAAAACCAGTGTTGCCTAAACGCTTTTCATATTTATTATAAGCAATGTTGCAAATTTCAGATTATGCTTGACTTTGCATAAATATTTACTGGAACTATTAAATATGTTTAATATATATATTCAAATATACCGAATTCTTTTTTGATAATATGCTTTATTTTGATGTTGAGTTCTATAGATTCTGTGCAGAAGCGAAAAGTAGAACATTGATGCGTACTTGTTGTAGACAATTTTAGTTTAGGGGTGTAGATGAAAAACCTAACGGGTGCCATTATGCAATCTTTTTAAACAGACGTTATAAGAAATTCCGCTTTTTAACTATATATATGAAAATGGACCTTGATATGTGAGCACGTAATGGCTATTAATATAATATTAAATCTGATACTTTAACTTACATAATTATTTAGTCATTAGACTTATTAAAAATATTTACAATTCACTTGACGAGAAAGACTGGTGATTTATAAGCACGAAAACCAAAACTGCTATTAATATAATATCAAAGACAAAAATTAATATTGATTTCTTATTAAACATTTTCTCTTAAATTTTCTCTAAAATTTCCCATTTACTTTTTATATGCAAAGAAAATATTGCGTATGTTTATGTCGGTTTTTTAATCTTGACTTGTTTTTCTATTATAGTTTATTAAACAAATTATTTTTCTGAGTACTTGTTTCTTCGTGCAATTACGTAAAAATCAATTATTTTAAACTACATACAATATAGTATTCATATATTGGATTTGCAAACATGATTTTAGGCGCGTAGCGCCGTAGAAATCATGTACTGCAA
>JAYRBW010142578.1:0-36996 GCA_036023295.1 Invenusta paracnida | reverse complement strand
GGAGTAATAGTGGTTTAAAATATTTTGTGTTATTGTCAAAACTACTAAATTTGTGGATCATTTCACCAAATAAATAATGATTTTAGATGGATTCTACTGCATTTATACATCCTAAAATATAAAAAATTTTTAATACATTAATACCCCCTCAGGCCTAACATTATGTTCATGATTTGCAATTCTATATTTGTATATTATTTGCTTTTATAGCCTTTCCAGTCATTCAAAGTATTAACAAAATATGTAATGTAGCCCTCCAGACCAGGGGCTCTGCCTCTGGACCCCGATTGGGGGCAGACCCCCATATAGGCTGACATGCTTTGCTAACTCGCCATTCCCCCCCCCCACTCATTTTTCCAGAATTTTTTAATTAGTCAAATCACTTGCCTGATTAATACAGTTTGTTTATAATCTAAATACTTTAGGTTATTCAATACATTTAAAGTTATAATAAGTTAGTAGAAATATACTATATAGAGTGTATAGTCCTAAAGCACATTTTGACTGGGGTATGTTTTGTCCTAATTGTGTTTAAGAATGTTACAAGATGAAGACTTAACAAATGTTTAGTTAAAAAATAAAACAACATCATATTTTACTTTTGATATAATATTGAACCACTTTATAGATGCAATAATAAAATTGAAAAGCTTCAAAATCATCCTAAAGTTAAATTTATCTATAGACTAACATAAACTCAAACTCAAATTTCATTGAATTTAAGATACTGCAATGTTAACACTTGTTAGTCATTAGACAGACAATGAATAGCTGTATATTTCAAATATTTGTTCAATTTAGCTATGTTTTCCAAAGATGGTTTGAATTGAACTTTGTGCAAGCTAGTATGCAAATCGAGGTTAAATGTTTTGACTGCATTTTTCCATTATTCTGAAAAATTCATATACTATATATATCTTGAATATTAACTATTAACAATCTCAAATAGTTTTGATTTTCTTTTTAAATACACATGTAAGGTTTTGAGGCTACAACAACAATATGTATATACTCATTCTAAAACAGATATCATTATTAGCTAAAATTATGACTGCTTTGCACTTTCGATTTGGATACAGTGTAAATTATATTAATGTCATAATGTTATCTAATTTGAGAATTAGCATTCAATAACTTGTGGCATATCAGTTATATAGTTATTATAGTTACACCAATCAAATGTGCAAGTGAATAGTATTTAAACATATAGACATGCACATAATCGATGCAATTCCAACTATAGCCAGAAGTGTTTAGTCAGTTTTGAACTACTAAAACTAGTTTGTAGACTAGCATGTTTTACACTCCCATTTAAGATCTGCAAACTGGATATAGTTGGAATTGTATCTATTATGCTTATTTTTGTAATTAGATAATAAGCAATCCTACTCAGTAGTTAACCATAAGATACTTATTCATAATGGCAACAAGTTTTGTTCACATTTATTGGGTAAATGTTTTAATCTATTCTTATAAAAGTAAATTAATATATATTCCAATACCCACACTTTTATATAGTCAGATTTTATTATTGGATATAATATATTAATTAATTATTAGTATTAAATATATTTCCCTTAAAATTGTATGAAGAATGTATAGGACACAGCATAAATATTGGATATTTCAAGTGTACACTGTAATCTTTAGATGGATTTATGAAATATGCCTAAAATATAGAAAATGCACCTAGCAAGGGTATTAGTTAATGATACTAACCATACATACTTTCTAAATACTATTATTTAGATTTAAACTGCAATTTTTGAAATCGATACAGGTAAAAATCCATATTATTAATTATTATTTTTTCTTATTTAATTTAATAGTAAATCTTTACTTACTTCAAAACTGCTAATATGCAGTAAATAGGATTTTTAATGCAATGAGCATTTTCAGCCTTAAATTGTTTTTTACCTTAATCATAGATAATAAACATAGTGTAGATTTTTTTCAGTGAGTTCTCAAAAAGATCTTTATAAGATTTAGATAATAGTAAACATTTTTGAAACAATGAAATATTATTTTCTACATATATATATATATATTTAGGATATAAACAAATTATACATAAATATCTATATTAGGTATGCAATATTAATTGCCTCTTATATTCCCATTATACTTTGAGTTGCCTCATTTACAAATATGAATTGAGACAAGCAAACACTGCATCAATTTGGTGTTGTGATCTTCTCAATTCATATGATTATCAATTTAACTAGCATGTCCCATTTGGACTTGTGTCATTGTAAACTTACTTGCTCTATTGATTTAAAACTGTTGTTGGTGTCTCATTTGGAATTGGAAAAGTATTATTTTGAACTTCAATTGTCCTATTTGACATAAAGACCTTATATTAATGCTTTCAATTACTCTTACACCTCGGTTACTTTATTTTTTCATCATGTTGTGATACAAATACATCTCTGAGACACATATAAATGTGTTAATGATTGTGCATTTGAATTTGTTAAAGTGTCTTATGCAGTTTACCTTTTAATGAAATATTTAAACGACTATATCCTTATATTATCGTTTTCTGTTAGTGCTTGCTACAATCTGCTTTAACGACTTGTTATATGTCTTCTCTTAATCTCAAACAGGTAAAATAATTCAGCTTCCACAATAGACTACAATGCTTCAAGACTATCTTCGACCTGGAGTGGCCATAGCCCTCCCCTTCCTAGGTGGCTTTGCCGGGTCCACCGTTACCAAGAACAACATCAAGTCCTGGTACGCGGGCTTGAACAAACCCTTCTTCACGCCGCCCAATTGGCTCTTTGCGCCCATGTGGTCCACACTCTATGCCTGTATGGGCTATGCCTCCTACGTTGTATGGAAGGAGGGGGGTGGTTTCGGAGGAGAAGCTCAACTCCCATTGGCTCTCTATGGGGGCCAATTGGCGCTCAATTGGGCCTGGACTCCCCTCTTCTTTGGGGCGCACAAGATGGGACTGGTGAGTTGGGAAGTGGTACTGTTTTGATAAGAATTATCGCATCCAATGTGGTATATAATCAGCGCAATTTAGCTAACAAAATATTTCTAAATCTGTCTGATCCAAGCATAGATTCTTGAGATATTATCGAGAACATATTGGGAAAATCTTCAACGCAGTGAAAGTCATTTTTCTTGACGTTATTATATATATATACATGGATATATGTCAAAAGGACTCGCTGATGTAAATACTTAAAGTACGAAATCAACGACTCGTAGCACAAGAATATTAAATAAAAAGTCTGCGTTCGTATTGCAACTAAACGTTAATATAAAACGGTGGTTCATATTGTGCAGCATAATATAAACATAACACAAAAGACGTAAGTGATTGCTGTAAAATCTTTGTTTAATAAACCACAAATTTTCTACAGCAAGCGCTTACGTCATTTATTTTATAAACGTTAAAATAGAAAGTCTTAAAGGCGTTTATTTAGTTCGCAATTTGTGGTTCCGTCTAGTTTCTAACATTCTCATAAATAATATTGACCAATTGGAAGATAATTACGGTCATTGTGAATACAATTTTCATTCACGATTGTGGAATTCGCTCTGACGGAATAGTTATTCTAAAAGTAAATATTATTTATTTTGTAAATATACGTCTATGGAGTGCCAACAGACGCTAAGAAGTATTTTAAATAATCCATGTATTTAATTATTTCGAATAATGATTTAAACTCTAATATGCAAAAACATATCAATGGGAAATGTCGTGATCGTGATTGATTCTGTTGTAGTATTCAGATTAAGATAAAAAATAAACTCTTAAATCGTTATTTTTTGGCGGTTTTTTGTTTCTTTCAATTAGCTTTTGTGTATTGTTTACGTTATTAGTCATTCATATCGGCACATTGTATTTTTAATTTTGTGGTGTATTCATCCCTAGTTTACAAATAATCAAAAGAAGCAGCTTTCTCTACAGGACTTTCCCCAAAGCTGTACGGTTAAAGTCTCGATAATGTTTTCGGTAAATTTGCTTAAAAGTAATGTTAAATCTTGTGTTGTACCTAGCTTATATATTCGAAACAATCGATTCTCTTCTATTGATTTTACCGAAATAAGAATGTTATGTGTGGCGTGGACTGGACTGGGTACAACATGACAAGTCCTTTTATAATTTAACCCGATTTAGTGCTTGCCGTGTGAAGATGGACAATTTCCAGCCTGGCTGTTTGTTTATTCGAGCTCATATTATCCTTTGAAACCTTTTCCAATATCAACAGTAGATTTGGATTGATTTATTAAACGTATAAAGGTATAGTGTACATAATTTCCCACTGGGTTAAACCTCTTGACAGTCATTTACATACTGCAGTGGTACATGACACGTTCTTGGCTGTATTATCTAGTACAGACATGTCACTTTCCAATTGATAACGGCTGAAACCCCCGCATGACCACTGCCTTGCTTATATCGGTGTAATGCCAACCTTGTTAACCCGAACTGCAGGTTCTAAAGAGGTCCGCTTAATATGCTGTCTTATATAGAAAGTACTTGACATTTTTGGCCACGTATTAATACCTCCGCTTACCATTCTTGATAAGGTTTCATAATTCAAAAGCTCTAATATTTATTATCTTATCTGTTAAATTCGTAAGCATTGCATCGTTCTATAGTTGATTTTAATATTTTTTCGCTGGATATTAGTTTAATCCAGCCTTCAACGTTCTAGAAATAATGTTAGTGCTGTGTTTTCACTGTTCCTACTTGTCACGTAACAGTAGGTACAAATATGGAAGCTATTTGGAATACCATTGCACACACAACAGGTGATTGCTATGCCTGCTAGCTAGACAATTTTGCCTATCACGGCTGATAGCCAGGAGTGAATAAATTGCCCTGGAGGAGGCATCCTCAAGCGCATTGGTTACAACGCTGTTGACTCCCTTGGTGGTATTCCAAGATTGGAACTCTACCTCGAGTGCCACCTTGCAGGCCATCGAGTTAGAGTACCTGCTTATAATCCTAGGACGAGCCAAAGTTAGACGTGCAAACCAGTGCCTTTATAAGGTGCCTTTATACTATAGAGTAAATATACTATAAAAATACGATAGTTCTCTAAAACTTTTATATTTTGAATTAACCTTTTAAACTTTTAAAGAAACATATAATTAATGAAAAAAAATTAACAAAAAAGTGGAAATCTGTTTATTGCAGTATTTTAAAGTTTTATTCGAGCTTATCTATTATGTGTTTACAATGTAATTCTATTAAAATTGTGTATTTTTATCTAAAACCCTAACTTATAGTAGTACTTTTTTAAGGTCTTTAAAATTGTATGCGTGATTATGCACTTATTGAGTTTTAAATTATTTATACATTTAATTTAAAAAGCATTTTATATTATATAATCAGCTTTGATGCCCCGGTAAATCGGCAAGTAATTATTTATTGCACAATGCTATATTAACAGCAGACTTAATGATGCCATTAGTATTTGAGTTTAGATGATTTTCGTGAACCCTTTTAAGAGAACCAATGTGATTTAACTCGTGCTTTAATTACGTAGGCATCCAAGCTGAACATACACTTGTTTGACGGTATTTTGTAGATAAAGCTGGAAATGCTTCAAAGTACGAAGGTTAAATTTCAGATGTCTGCACAACGCTGTATTATTATCAACTTTCTAGTTAGTGTTTCTATTGTCAACTATACTCACTGCATATTAACGCTGTTTCAGGTTGTTCTGACGGAAATAGTGTTTACTCTCTAATGTCATTGATAAGCCAAAAAGTTGTGTTCCCTTTCAGCTTGTCTGAATGTATACTTTTAATGTACGTCTACAGTTTGCAGGTTAATTATAATAAGCACCAAACTGGTCATTCATAAATTCCAGTTCCTCCACAAATAAGTATATACAGTTTATTCATAGATCTTTGTTTTACTTTATATATAATATACATAGATTGTCTATCTAAAAAATGACGGATTATGTTTTGTGTGTACAAAATATGTTTGTGGTAAAAAAAAGAAGATCTTTACTTTTCCAAATTTTTAATTACCGCGATAAAAAGATTGTTAAAAAGAACTATAGTGATATACTTTTAAATACATTTTTTTCTATAATAATATGTAAAGGAGTTAGCATATACAGTCAAACACCGATAATGCGTACCTCCCAAGGAAAGGGTACTTTAGGTACTAAAAGGTACGCATTATCAATATTTAGCTTATTTCATTAAAAAAATATATATATAAAAATGACTTTATATCCAATTGAATTTATTTACTATTATAAGTAGTCTGGTAATTATAACACAACATAGAGAAAAGAAAAACATAGACAGTCGATAAAACATAATATTTCTTTCCTTGCGCTGATTAAATGTATTCAATTTAACAACTAATGTGTGTATACCGATTTTACTGTTTAAAAAAAGCATATACTTAAATCAAAAATATATAAAAGTAGGTCATACGCATTATTGATTTTAAAACACTATATTATTTAATTGGGAAATTGAAAAGGTACGCAGTACGCATTATCGATACGATTTAATATACGAAATATTTGGTTAATTGAAATTGTACGCATTAGTGGTGCATACGCATTATCGGTTGTACTTTTGACTGTACTTCATAAAGGTTGATTGACTATCTAAAAATGGCATTACGATTTGAAGAAATAAGTTTGTAGTCAAAAATATAGATCCCTAATAAATAATTAATTACTACGATATAAAAGACTAATAAAAATACTTTATTGATATATTTTTCAATAATAGTATGTACTTAATTTTTTGAAATAGTATATGTTGACCGCAAACTCAAAATGCACAATATATTCAATGGAAATATTTTAGATTTTCATTCTATGTACTTATTGATTAATTTATATGACTTATACACTGCATTTCAAAATTACTTACCGGCAAATTATTTTTATTATTTAAATGGTTGATAGGTTTAAACGGCTCAAAATTTTTGTACATAATATTTTAATTGACTAATTTGCATTTTATAGGATTTTATACGGTTTACTACTTTTTATTTAATAAGTAGTCTATTATTTCAATATAGAGTAAATATAATATTTTTAAGAAAAACTTATAATTTGTCATATTTTGATTATTCATTAACTCCAACAATGTTGCCCCCCATCACCTCCAACTCCCAGGCATTCGTAGAGATATCCGCACTTTGGGTGAGCATTGCTCTCACCGCCAACCACTTCTATAACATTGAGCCCACCGCTGGCTATCTCATGCTCCCCTACCTCGCTTGGGTCACCTTGGCAACCGCCCTCAACGGAAGCATCTGGTGGTTGAACCGCCAGGGCAATAAAAGCGATTAAATCCTCCTCCACAACCTCCCTCTCTCTTCCCCACCTCTCTTCCCCACTCCTCTTTCCTCTTTTTGTTCTATTCTCTTCTCTCTGTGCCTTTGCTTTGTTAGAGGTAGTACATGATGCAAAACTTTATCTGACACATAGTTTCATTGACTTGGTACAATAGAGATTCATTGAACTAATGTTAATAAACAGTGATAATGAACAGACAATAAACAGCGCAATGAATTTGATTATATTAACTATTTCACTCGAGTTATTTAATGTGTAAAAGTTTAAGAATTCCCGAAAAGTACCTTGTATGGAATATTTACTTTTGTGTCAACAGCTATATATATATATACATATAACACACTAGTAAAGAATTGAATTTTTCTAAACTCTTTGTCACTGTTAAGAAAATGTATTTTTAATACTACCTGTATGCTTGCCGATTTTTATTGATTGATATTTATTGTTCAAGGTTTTTGTTATATTTAAGTAGTGCCTATTACAATTCCTTTCCCCATTTAATTCCAGTTTTTCGGTAACATTCTTACTTGTTATGGCTATTTTCAAGATATTCACACCCAAAAATAAACTTTACTTATGCATAATTGTAACCGTCAATTCACTAACTGGTTATTGCGTGTGTTTGAAGTAGTTTTAGACACTTTATGTCGTCTTTATTTGCACATATTTCTACATTGTCCACCCCCTTTTTGTACATTTTAATAGGGATCGTGTTTTCTGGATTTATTTTTTGATTTCTTGTTACTCCCTGGTTGCTTAATGACGAACTCTACCTTGTAATATTATTGTTATGCAATTATACTTGATAGTTGTACATTCTTTGTCTATCATTAATCAGGTTGATATATATTTTTTTAGTCATCTTTACAATGCCAACGGTTATGCACACATTCCAAATATCTTAGACATCTGCAAATATATAACGCAGTAAATCGTTATTTTACTCTTCTCTATTTTGATTGCAAAATATATCGCTTATTTCAATTTATTGTGCGTCTTTATTTTTGTTAAAACGGTCTTATCGAATCGAATATTGTGTAAAATTCTTAGATAAATTCTTATTTTTTCGATTTCAATGATTTATGCAACTTTAAAGAAAGATTTTAAGATATCAAAATTATATTAGCTTTGAAAAATTGATTTTAAAAAGCATGTTTCATTTCGTATAAACAAGGCTGTATAAAATCTTCTTCGATTTTCTAATTTGCATACAGTACTAACTTTTTAAGGATTATGTGTTTACTATTTATACTCATACGTGGTAGATATATATAAGTAAGTATATCATTAGGTATGTACTATAATTGTGGATTTTAATTGGGTGTAATGCGTAGTTTGTAAGATTATAATCTTAACTATATAAAGTTGGTTCGTTTACTAAATCCCAAAGAACTTGTAGTCATAGCTGGTTTTATTGCGCATTCATTTCCTGGGCCGGGGGTTAGTTATGAAAGGCCCATCCATAATAGGTTCTAAACTTTATTAATAGAGGCGAGTTTGGAAACTTGGCATGAAGTTTTAATGAAGATGCTGCGTAACAAATATGTACTTGCATTTGAAAAAGAATTCCACATTAAAATTTATATTTCACGAAATTCAAAAGTATCCGACTCAAAAATGTGTCATTTTTTAAAAAGAATTTTTATTAAAAATTATGCATTTTTAGGGTGTTATAGTCTAGTTATGAATTTAACTAGTTTGTTAGGGTTAGATTAACTTGCTTGTTATAAGTGGATTATACTGTATAACTTATTAAGAGTATTTCAATTTTTTCAAACACTATCGATATACTTGAATATATTACATACGTATTATCTATATATTATTCCAAACTAATTTATGTAAAGATCAAAATATTTTTATTTTTATTAAAATACTATTTGCTTCATAATTTAAGTAGTATACAGGAGATATATTAAATTTTAAGCAATTCAATTTAATTTAAAAAATGAAACTTATAGACTGTTGTAAATATGTTGTTTTATTTAAATTTTCATTTTATGGTAATGGAACAGATGGAAAGTAAGGTTTTGTTCATATGTAATCGTTCTAAATTTAAAACACGAAAACTAATTAAGTCGGGATGTTTTTCTTCACGTTAATCCGTCGATCACACATCAAATACATTTCTCAGGAACTCCTTATCTTCCTTGCAGATATCTCCACCCTTCATGATCTCGCGCTGAAAATAATTAAAAATATATATTATTTTAAAGTCACATGTTAGAGAAATATAGGATAGAGTAATGAGATTTGTCTCTAAGTTTGTTGCTATGGACGCACGTAATAATTAATGTTACACGTATAATATATTATATTGTGGTTTTACTCGGTTTTATGTTTTACATTTAAAAGTAACTTTCGAATTTTTTAGAAATATTTTACTAGTAATTATAATGGAGTATTTTTTGTAGTAGGGAAATATTCTTAAAGATTAAATTAACTTTTTAGAAATAAATGTATATAAATATATTTATTTATTTCACACTACTCATATTTTGGTAAGAAAAAGGTAGTAGGTTACGATAACTTTTTTATTAATCAGGTGTCAGAAAAGTAAACTATAAGAATTAATTACTCATATCGTATTTATATGGAAACAATATAAATAATTAGTGCACAGGCTGTCATTTTAACGGAATCAAATCTCTATGTACCCTTTCTACTCGATAGGATATAGCTTGAAAAGGCGAATATATTTGTAGACATGTTATGCTCCCCATGTATAACACATGAAATGGCCAGACGTGTACATATATACATATATCTTAAATTTATGGAAAACACAATGATACACATGGCCACCATATTGGATTTACCCGAACTGAGCCTCCAACTTTAGTGTCACGCTAAAATATAATTTAACTATTAATTCAATTTTTACATCCTAATCTCTTAATAGCTTAATTAATTTATACCGAAATTGTACAAAAATCAAATCCATTGAAAATATAAATAATTTATGTATAACATTATATTGAAAAAATTGTTTCTTATGCCACAAAACATATTTTATTGTATTCTGTATTTTATATATAAAGTATGCATTTTTTCAAAATGGTTGCTCTTATAATTTGTGGTCACATGACCACCACTTTGGGTACACAAAAGTGAATATAGCGCTAACTTATTTTACAAAAAGTCACGGAAGCCTACAATTGCTTCAATTATTCATTTAAAAATCACTGCAAAAATGCGATATATTGAAAACAAATCTATTAATTAAACATGTCCACTTAACTTCAAGATATCACATTTAAATGTGATAATTGATTTTTATAATATTGGTCAAGTTATAAAATGTTGAATTAAATTTCTTAGGCGTTTGTGTCAAACATAATCTGAATTGCAATGGTTCTATGCTGGCTTTTCACATTATTGTGAGTTTGCGGTTTGCTGTCTCTTACATAAAACATAAATATAGTATTAACAGTACAATGGACAGAGGGATAGTATCAGATTAGCGAGAGAAACGTAAACATATAAAAATATAAGTTTTATTACTAATATTAGCTATCATTTTGCTAATCAATAATAATATGTGGAGACTATTAAGCAAATAGTTACCGAGCTCAATACAGATTTCTGTTTCTGTTAATATGTTTTGGCGACAATATGGTTTCCCGCATTACATTTTTTTGTACAACTATGTATGTAAATTATTAATATATATTTGGCGCAACTTATGAAATCTATTTGAAAAAAATATCGGGTAATTACTCGCCTTTGCTTGAAGCTGGTAACTAAATAGAGTATGTTAATGTAGGTCAGTATCGATTTATATCTACTGTATTGACATTCAATCTTAAATAAGCAAATACGAATGTGAACCTTTCTTCCCAACTGAACTTAGCTCATAGGAATAGCTGTCTTCCAAACTGAACTTAACTCATAGGAATAGCTGTCTTCCTAACTGAATTTAACTTATAGGAATAGCTGTCTTCCCAACTGAACTTAACTTATAGGAATAGCTGTCTTCCCAACTGAAATTAACTCACAGAAACAGCTGACTTCCCCTTTTCCCAACTAAACTTAACTCACAGAAACAGCTGACTTCCCATTTTCCCAACTGAACTTAACTCACAGAAACAGCTGACTAATTCCCCTTTTCCCAACTAAACTTAACTCATAAAACAGGCGCCTTCCACCTTTTCCCAACTAAATTTATTCCCTCTTTCCCCAAATAAACTAGAATCACAAAAACAGTCATTTTCTACATTGAACTTGACTCACAGAAATAGTTGTCTTCCACCTCTTACAAACTTAAGTTAACTCACAAAAAAAGCCGTTTTCTAAAACTAAACTTAACGCACAGAAACAGCCGTATTTCCTCTCTTCCCAACTAAACCTAACTCACAAAATTAGCCATTTGCCCAACTAAATTTAACGCACAGAAACAGCCGTTTCCACTTTTTCTCAACTAAACTTAACTTACAAAAACAGCCGTCTTAAGACCGTGTGCGATGAGACACTCCTCTCCTCGTCTCAATCGGAACATCTCATGTCCCGTCCTCCTTAGACGAAACATCTCATGTCCCGTCCTCCTCAGTCGAAACATTTCATGTCCAGTCTCTGAGTTGTCAGCTCGGCGAAGTCGAAACATTTCATGGCCAGTCCTCTTATCGTTTCCTTCTTGTCGGCGCAAACGAAACATCTCATGCTGAGTTCGTTTGGTCCCTCCGCTCCTCTTTGCGCCACCAGCTCGTCGTAGTCGGAACATTTCGTGGCCGGTTCGTTTGAGACGGAAGATCTCATGTCCGGTGAAGTCGTCACTTCGCTTTTCTGTCGAAATATCTGGAATTTAAGTGGTGCAGTATACACTTATCTAATTTCTAGACAGATCTTGAAATACTGTACTGGGCAAACGTTTATTATCAGACTGAGCAATTTGGAAATTTAAGAAATATTATTACTTTATTAATGCGTAATTAGATACATTTAGGCTGTTATTATGTAGTTCACTATAGGCAATATTCTTAACAACTAAAACTATAACTTACAAATATAGAAATATTATATGTAACAATTAATAACATTACAAAATTACACTGTCCCTGATAACATAGAACCACTTCCAAGATCTTGTCGTCAAAGAAAGACAAACTACCTGGATGAAATTTAAATCCACAGATCAACGGTTAAAAATTCACTCATAACAGGAACAAATATCACAAGAGAACACAAAAGATTTTGTCAGATGTGTTTACACCCAATATTCCTCTCAATGACTGTATTCAGTCAAAAGCAATATTAAGAAGGTGACTACTGTTTTGTTGGAATCATCAATATTAGAGGGTCGAACAAATGGAAAACAGTTTTATTAACCAATGAGAGTAATAATGACACCACTATAACAAACATCATGCCGGGCATCATTGTTCGACGTTCAAACTAAAGCTCCCCATTGAATCTGGGCAACACAATTAATGCAAAGAAGCATTTTCTGAAAGTAATAACATTGGGCTGTTCCAGCTTCCAACGATAAGGAGCTCTGAAATATTCCAGCATGAAAAGAGGGCCAGGCACCCAGCCATACTTTAGTAACACGATATCAGAGTCCTTGAATGGACGGAAAATGCATCCGATTTAGATCTTACCTAAAAGTTATGGAAAATTAACAAATACAAGGTAGACCAGGAGATAGTTAACAATCTAGATTCCTTATGGAGAGAACCAGATTCATCTTGTGCACAAGGAGATTAAACAGGCGAATCCTAACTTGGCAGCATGCCAAGGGATAAAGAATAAAGGTTATGTTATGTAAATACGTTAACGTTGATATGAGGTTTGACTAATTGGAATATTTACTTGCATCTTTAAATACTTATGATACTTAAAGTTTTGTAAAATATATTTATCTAAATTTAGTGAATAATTATTGTTTGAAGATTTTTTTCTGTGACATTATTGTTGTCAATCTGAATAATGGTTGAAATCAGTCTTATAGCCTGATTAAAAAATGTAAGTGAAAATATTTACATTTTACAATGTCAATTTTATAAAAGAATGTATTCTTCATTTCCCCCAGAGTATGATTATTAAAAGAATGAAATCAAACAAACTAAAAAAATGGGATGCTAAACATTTATCCGGCACTCTATGCTTTTAATATAATGAGCTCTGCGTGACATGATTCACGGTTGTGATTTTCAGGTCTTGTAGATGTTACCAAGTCAGCAGGCCACAAAGCCATAGAATCAGGTAATGTCTACTAAAACTAGAATCAAACTGTATTTGGGATAAGCTGATTATAATAGCCTCTACGTGCCAAAAAAAATGAGAAAGTTAGTTCAATTCTATTTTATAATACCAATTATCAGTTCTTATTTATTCATTAATTATATAAGTATTGTTTCCCTCCTTGAAATTTTCTTAACACTATTAGTTTACTATATTTGGAACAAATTAGAATCTCTCAGTCTAGGCGTCTAGCAGTTTTTATTTTTAAGACGTAGTTTGAATTTTCTCCTTTAGTTTGGCAGGTTGTGTATGAAACTTTCGTTATATCTCCATTGTCTGTTCAACTAATTTGTACTCACAGTGGTAATGTCGTAAAGTGGGTTCCAGTCCCAGCTCAGCCTAAATAAAACTATTCCCACATTTCTGATTGGCAGCTGTGCCAGTCGAGCATGAAGTCACGGTAGGTTCCTTTGATGGCATCATTGATGGCAGCAGTGGGATTTGACTGGTGATGGCCCTGCGGATGACTAGGTGACTTCTTTAAGCTTGCTTTGAGAAAGACCCCCATATTCTTTTCAATTTTCAGACAATTCTGATAACAACGTCACACTACTTTTAGTAACATCTAGTAGTATACTGTGTGATACACTTTAAAAACAAAATGTCAATAGATTGGAGCGAGAGAATATTAACGCACCGCCTTTGATCTGTTGTTTAATCGATTTAAAAATAATAAAATTATTCGCTAGATAAACTACAATTTCTCACCTGTGAGAGCGTTCAAAAACGCGTTGTCTTCGTGACAGATGCCATTTCCGTTGGACAGATCATCCTAAAATACAAATTATGATAACACTGTAGTTAAACATATAAAAATCCATGTACGTGTTTTAAATTAGTTACATAATTTGAATAGTTACATTATATGGATTCTATAGTATAATATACATGTGTAGTAATAGTAATAAAATCATTGATTTATTTTGTTTAACTCTTTGATATTTAACCTGATATTCAGTAAGTTTTCTTTTTCCCTATAATTATTCGCACTTTTAGTTTACTGCTAAATATAAATACTCTCAATCAGAAACTAGTAGATGATTATACCCATAGAGTAAGGATACACGATTTAATTGCTCTTAGTTTTCAAAACAATATTTTGCATAAACTATCAGGTAGGGAATTAGTAGTATTGAACTGCATACAGAATCAATAAGAGTTGAAACTCTGTCAATTATTACTCTATCTGATTGTACCTATCAATTTAATCACTTGGCTATTTCGTTGGATCGATTTCCAAAACATCTCAAAGATATTTGGGCGTATTTTATTCTCTGAAAAATGGATATTTAGCAGGGGATAGTGGCTTACACCAATCTTTAAAACAATGAATAAAATGACAGCACCTCAGGCTCAGAAACTCCCTCCCTCTGCCAACCCCCCCACAACATTTATTAATACTTCCCTATTTAAAATCAGCGTAATATTAATCTACATTTTCATAAAACGTATATTAGTAATAGTAGCATATTAAGGTCAGATCATCAAGATTCAATTTGACATAATTACTAAACCAAACGTTTTCTTATACATACGCTTATACCAGTGGCCAAACTAGGCTATGCCAATATTTTTCAATATTATAATTGCCATTGAGTGAGGCAAAAGTTGTGGACTAAATCCGGGAGTAGTCCAAAAGTTTAGATTAGTAGAGTATTAATACCTGACTAACCCGGTTATTTTGACCTCATATTCAAACCTCAAGCCAAAAAGTAAGTCAAAGACTAATATGACATATAAATATAGGTATTAGGTATGTATAAGTAAATAAATAGGTATTATAAATACACATATTTTAAACATAGGTAATAAACATAACTTGAACGAGCCCAGTCTTAATGAAGTATTAGTCAAGCATTAGTCAAATATTAATCTCTGGTTTTTATTTTTCTGCACAGAGTTAATACTTGACTAACCCTTCCTTTTGGACTAAGCCAAGACTAATCCACAACGTTGACCTCACCCATTGTTTCTTAAAAATATTAATAAATAATAGTAATGAAAAAAAAAATATTCTTATTTTTTATGAATATTAGTTCTTAATAAAATATTCTATTCTAAATAAAGCTATGCTAAATTTAGTAAAACCTGGTGTTAATTGATTTTTTACTTCTATGAAAACACAAAATTATATTGATGTTAACACAATTCGCCTAATTATTTTTTACAAGATTTATTTTACATACACTATTTTTTTCCTTTCATTGTAGACTTCCTACAGACACAATCCGCAAAGAAGAATGGATACAAGCGTTACGAGCAGATGGATTGCAACTGTTGCAGCCACACCCATGAGCTGTTGTATATGTGTATAACCTCTTAAATAATTGTTTTTTAAAATATATTATACTAACAACCGTATATTATTTTGTTAACTTTTTTTTTTCAAGAAGTAAATATGTGTTTAATAAAAATACATGTTTGTTTATTCTAGAATAGCAGATTTAGTTATGTTAACACAAAAGGAATTCATATTAAGCAAGTAATGTATGCGTCGACTCCTATTTTATCTACCTACCGCTATTATTTAGATAAATTATTTTTGCAATTTTCAAATGTGATATATATATTTTGGAAAAAAATAAACACCTACTCAAAAATATAGAAGATACGAATGCTTATTTATGCTTATTTATTGCATTATTGATACACAGGGGATACATACATTACATACATTGATACACACTTATAGCCCCTAATATTGTTATGAAACAAGAGATCGATTTCTGCATGCAATTATTAGTTTATTTAAAATCCAGACATAAACATTATACACTCTACGAATATTACTGCAAATTTAGTTATTTGTACATTATATCCAAAAATATGTCAGCGAAGTGTAAAATATTTACAATATAGTTAAAATATGGTGTAATACATGTAGTTAATATATAATTTATGTGAAGTAAGAAAAATACAACCCTAGTTTTTTTCGCTTTACCCAAAATTAACCATTTATTACACATTTTAAACGCATTCTTCTTATAGCATAGTAACATATCGTAATAAATGCAGATGAAAAATATATATTGCAATAACCATTTTTATTTATTTTATACTTAATTTTTTCATATAATATACTTCATATGTAATATATAAAATGTTTTGTCCTTTTTTTAGATGTGACGCGCATATATATGACGCCATTTTGACATGTTCCAAATATCAATATTTTTGAAGCATGACATTTTTTTAATCTTCACATTTATAAATATCTACAACAAACATTGGTGCTGCTATTATCCGACCTGTAACGATCCTTTATTTTGCCCCTTTAAGCGACCAAGTTATTCGTAGAGGACGCTAGAAGCAAGTTTAAATCTTGTTTCTATTTCAGTTATAATTAGTCACTTACGAAAAAGTATTTTTGACTCATAATAGTGCACATTAGGTATATATACATATTTATAAATCAATTACAAAAAATTAGAGGCTAATTAATAATCACAGCTTTATATATTATTAATGTTACGGTGTAATAATGTCTCGACCGCAATACGCTATTTTCATATAACTCTGGATTAATATTTATAAGAAATACCAACGATATCCACGAAATTATATTATAAAACTTATCAAGTAATAATTGTCACACGAATATGTCATACACATCAAAATTACATGTGAATCAATTACTACCGTCCTCTGCAGATGTTGTTTTTGTGTTTACCTTCAAATCCATTTGCATTAATCACTCAGATATATACATAGCTATCATTGTGTAGGAGAACTTAGGATCAAACTATTTTCAATTGATCTATTTTAAACCCGGGCATACGATATTTAAAATGTACAATTTTACATGAATTTCCTATTAAAATACACACGATCTAAAAAAAGATTTTCCGCTAGCCTGTATCAGAGATTTCCCCTCATCGGATATAAATCCGTAAATATTTCTATAGACGGTTTGTCTCCATTCTATTTATATCTCTATGATTGAATATATGCAATACTACACTCAATTTGTTCGTTCTTTCAGGATTTATTATCAGTTTGACCAAATTCATTTAATTCAACTTTAAAAAACAACGAAAAGTTTTAGTATTGAATTTTGTATTTTTATTTACTTACAATTGAAAGAACATTAAAATATGAATGCTCCTTTTTGCGCAACGCTAAAAAGCTTGTTTTTAGTACTTGATTTTTTACTTGTTTTTATTAAAGTTAACATTTATTTACCCCATCCACATCGGAATTTTTGGTACATCTTTAGCTCTCCCCCCTAAAATTCTTAAACTTTCAAATATAATGTAATTTTAAACTTCACATGTAGTTAAATAAAGATCTTTTCTAAAATACTCCATTTAGATGGTGGGCCAAAACATGTTTCTGTACCCAATATTGAAAGGAAGACTGTTATACATCATTACAAAGCTATTGATTTCTAGATTTAGAACATTTTCTGTAAATCTGACATGATTTTCGTGGCAATGCATATTTTTAAGAAAACTAATGTTTTAACTATTTATTCATAATTAAATGTTACCTATCATATTGTTTATTTAAGTGATTTTCTTCATATTACAAGCGTTTTCAAATGCATTGAGTAAATTATTTAGTAACAAGAAATAGTTTAAGATAGTTTCAAACCATTTTTCTATCTAAAATAAGTCTACAATAGGTTTGGAACTGGTATTCATAAGTGACTGAAAAGTTATTATCAGAATTTATAAATCTAATTTTGCTTGCAATATGTAGAAAACACTTAGATAAACAAAATAATATATGCTACATTTTATTATAAATAATAATTAATAAATTTTTTTTAACATGCATTTTCATGAATTTTAAGTCAAAACCAGACAAAATTTCAGAAAATCTTTCTATTCTTCAATATTGGAAATTTGAAAAATATAACAATTTGTTCCAGCAACCAAAAATGGCAATGTCTATCATTTTTTAAATCTAGACATTCATAGCTTTCAAACTCTTCCTCCCTCTTTTTTGAGTACCGGAAACCCCTTTTTGGCTCCTGGCTAATAAGACAAATTGAGAAAAGAGCCACAAATATTTTTATTGGTAAATAAAAATTTTAAGTGTCATAATTTTTTTAAATCTTAATTTTAATTTCGCAACTTTTAAACGATATAATTTAAGAATAAAAAAATTGAGAAGGACATTCATTTTTAAATAAAAATAATGTTTTGCAAATTTTATGCAACTGGGTGCATTTTACAGTCTGATCACGTGACCACGGAAGCATACATTTATGCTTTCTTTGTTCATTTAAAAATAGGAAAAATGCGGCAGTCTCCGGAATATAAATAGGCTTAATATTTGATTTGTTATAAAGTTGATACGTTTAATAAGACCAGAAGATGTCCTTTGAAATTGAACAATTGAAAATATATGTATGAACATGTTTCTGGTGAAGAATACAGAGTAATACGACTTAATTCTATATTTCCGTAAGTCCAGGAAACAAATACAACATATTTTATCTTAATCTGCATATCGTAAGATATCACCACAAACGTTTTTTGAAAGATAATACGAGTATAAATCATTCTGTTGCTTTGATATTCGTCTGTGCAAATTTCGATAAATAAAATTGTAATTTGGGGCTTTGTAAATATAGGTAATATAGGTGATAATAATTTTGATTTGACTATAAATAGAATATTCATAGATAGAGATTCACTCTAATAATATTGATTTTAATCGATACTACCATTGTTATACTTAAAAGCCTTACGCCATATTGGCAATTCGGGCTTATTATTTGTATAAATAATGCGAAATTTAAATAATGGCAACATTTTAATTTACTCAATATATTATTGATATGCAATAACAAATTGTTTTAACTTTGTAGATATTTTAAACTAATAAATCAGTTAGACTCTAATTCAATTCATAAGCAAATGCTGTATGATATTTTTCGTTTACAGATCAAGGCTAATACTAACTAATAAAAAATAATAATAATATATATGTTTAATAACTATTAAACAGCATCGTACTTAATAAAACAATTTAATGTTTTGTAAGTGTCAGAAAATGTAGGTATCTACATTAAAATAATTGGAAAATAGTCATAAATCTTGAAAATAATTTATACGAATATGTTTTACTATTTATATAGATTTTATTGAAATACACCAATTTTCTGTCGATTAAATTTACAATGTGATGCATACAAAATAAATTTAAGTTCAAAAAGTTGTCGATTATTACTTATATAGGTAACTACTTGGCGACTATTTCGATATCTGAAAGCCTGAAATAAAAGGATCCTTTTGTGTCGTTTATGTTATATATACAATATCTATGAATTGTCAGACAAAGTAGGTACTTTATAATTATCTGAAAATATCAAGAAGTCTTTACAATAATTTACAATGAATATTGTATAGGTACTAGATACCTATATATACATGAATACCCAGGTATTAAATATGTGCATATATTTATCAACCAATTATAAAAGTAGGTCAAATATTAATACATTTGATACTTGTTAAAAAAAATGTAGATGAAAATAATAATCAAATTTGATTAGCAATATTATTTAATAATATATTCTTATATATTTAACAAAGGCAATTCAATATTAACAATTATTAACTATATTAAACATTTAATAAAAATAGGTAGGTACCTACAATTCAAGATCTACAAGTTGTAAATATATTTAAAGGTCATAATGAAATTATATCTACTATTTCAACTATTTGTACTAATGTTTAAAATCACGTATTTAATGAGAAACAAAATATTAAATAATATTCCTTTTATTATTTATTTATTAACTTCATTAAACATGTTTTAACACAGTTTACTTAATTAGAAATATATTTATATTTTATAACTTTTATAATTGCCGATAAATACTCGAGTTTAGTGTTTATATCACTTATAACTAGTAACGCTTAGGAATGACCTTGAAAAGACAAACAGCTTAGTTTCGCTTTTAATTTTTTCATCTACTATAATGATTTCTTTGTTTGCAATCATAGAGTAATTATATACTGTTTAATTACTCTATGGTTTGCAATCAGGAAAATACAAAATGCAACTATTAAGATTTTATTTGATTCTGTTTATTGACTTTTTTAAGTTGTTCATTGCATTTTGAAATTATTTTAAAATTAATTGATTTGTGAATTATTTTTAACTTCTATTCTTCTTATCTACAGCTGATGTCTGATGAAGGCACATGAAACAAATATTTTACATTTTGCTAAAAGGTTAAGCTGAAATATATTGAGAAATTGTTTTTTTTGCCTTTTTTTGTGTATTCATCTTGTTATTTCGGGCCCGTGGCTTTTCACTTTCTTCGGTTTTACATTGATTACAACCAAAAGCGAAGCAAACTCCCATTTTCGTAAATAATTTTAAAACCGAAACTATATAATTCTTTGTCTTTTCAAGGTCGTTTATATACTCTCTGTTTGTAATGCAATCGACGTCACACTATTAAAACATAGAGCTATAAATAGAATATTTCTCTTGTATTTCTATGATTATAGCGTATAAGCACTTCGGAAATTTTACTGAAATAAACGTTTTTTGTCGATGCAATTTATGAAGTCAATAAGAGTTGAAACCATATAATATATTGATTGAAATAATTCCTATGGTTTGCTTTAATTCGTTATAATAGTGTGGTGAGGGAATTTGCTTTGCTTTTGGTTGTAATCGGGACCTGGAATAACAAGTTCGAACACACAATAAAACAAGGCAAATAAAAACAAATATATTTCGGCTTAACCCCCGGGACCGGAAGCCTTCTTCAGTGGACAAAAAGAACAAAAGTGAAAACATAATTTACAAATCAATTCATTTAAAAATAATTTCGAAATACAGTAAAATTATGTGAAAAGAATGCAGCTAGATAAAAATATTCAATAAACAGAAACAAATACAAATATTAATAATTGCATGTTATGTATAATTGGTGATTGCAAACAAATAAATTATTATAGTATAAACGAAAAAAAGTTAAAAGCGAAACAAAGTTGTTTGTCTTTTTAAGGTCTTTACTAAGCGTTACTATTTATAAATGATATAAACACTAATCTCGCGTATATTGTTCGGCAATAATTATGGATATTATCTTTGATTGCCTAACAAAAGTATTTAAAAACATTGGAAAACACGATAAAACGGCGGCGGTCTAATTTCCTTTTGAATATTCTTAGATTGCAGATCTAAGAATGATTATATTATTCAATATCTATTGTTAGAACACTGTCTAGTATACATAATATTATGTACTCTGCGGATAAAGTGAAGGATGAAGATAGATTTAAGGAAATTAATTTTGAAAAAGTTTAACGTTGGAGATGATATAAGAAAATGTATGACTGTAAGCACTATTAGACATCAGCGTGCTTGAATGTTACGTCTGCCGCAAGGAATGATTGATCAACTTCATTTTAGTGTTTCACATATACAATGCTTACATTTAGAGCAAGTATTTAAACTATAATACAGTTCTGAGTTATACAGTCTATATATACTTTTTTAAATAATGAAATCTATGAATTAGTTTAGTAACAAAAAAATATATAAAAAGGATATATAAATATTTGCTATTCATTTGGATAATCAAGTTTTGCATATTTTATTGTATTTAAACATATTAATGAAATACCGTGCATACGCAAATACCTTACAAATTTACAGAACGGTAATAATATATTCCTAAAGTATACATAGCATTATTTTATGAATACGTAAATTAAATTAAATTTTATAAAATAATCTAAATTTATTATATAAAAAAACTGCATATATCCAATATGCATAATATGCTATTCAGGAAGTACATTGCAATTAAATGTCTGTAGTCTGATGCACTTCAAATAAGTAATTCGCATTGATTTTTATATTTAACTTGACACAAAGCCATACAAAAAAGAGATTGAACATTTTTCGCAATGGAGTTGTATAATTTATAGTTTAATAGTTAAATTCTGTAAAATATATGTACGCCATGAATTATCAAAGTGATGCAAACAATTATACACTCACATATAAATAGAATTGTTTACTGTTTGTAAGAGAACATAATACCATTTATTAAAACCCATAAAAAGCATTGTAACTCTTTTTATAAAAATGATCAAAACATACTTCTTACGAGTAAATAAAAACATTCATATCTATTCTTAAAATCGAAAACTCTAATTTTGGGGTACAGATTAATTTCTGTAATAATTCCCATAATACAATAAAATAAAGTTTTCTTGTGTAAAATAGAACATTTAAAAAGTGATAAGATTTTTGGATTTAAAACATAGCTTTAACTATTTTTATTGTAACTGCTACATGAAAAATATTTCATAACTCTACTATCTATTAGGAAGTTCTAATGACCCCCCCCCTTTCCTACCTCCCTCATGGGTATGGAGCTCGGTATGGTTTAGTGTTAATCCGAATAATGTAAATTAATGTCCCCCTACTCTGTTAATATTTCATGCAAACATGATTAAATAAAAAGCTGTTATCGTAACATCAAGCTCACAACCATATGCACAAGAACTTTTCAATTCAGTCAAAGAACACAAAGTCACAACACTTTTTTCTGAAAACAAATCTGGTTAATTTCATCAAATTGCGGCAGCCCCGTATTCGTGGTGCTACTAACCGGTCCAAGGCCATAATGCTGCTATTGAGATGGAAATATAGTCGAACTCGATCTGAGTATTACTCTGTCGGTGTTGCACGTGAATGATGATTAATACTTATAACAATTACATAAGATAATAACACCAGATACTGTTTTTACTACAGTAGCGGGGTGCATTATGTCGTCTCCACACGGCCAAGCCAACGTCAAGCCGGCTTGTCAAGACAATCGATTGACTTGACAGGTTGGTGTGACAAATTAAACTTATTAAATATGTTCTGTCAAGCCAAATTCTTATTGGTTTTTTTAAATGCAATACGTAATCAATTTGCAAACTTGTATAGTTGAAGATGTTATCGATTATAATATTATTGTAAATGTAAAGCGCATAGTATTTCATCAAGCCAGCTTATCAAGCCGACTTGAACGCGTCTACGGCAATACCTGACAATTTAGGAACCTATAATACATGATTCTGAAATAGTTAAGCTAAAACTCAATAATAATCAACTAACAATTGCGTTGTATGCTGCTACGAATGCGACTTGCATTGAATTAGACAGTGCGTTAGTCTCGGTTGGCCCAAAATGTATTTATTGGTTGGAATTTAACTTTAATGATGTCGAATTCAATGATACTAAGTTATTTCAATACCCAAACGTTTTAAATAAAATAATATTTTAAAATGTAATATCCATTAAACGGCATACTTAATAAAACAGTCATGAAATTTACTGTAATTGTCAGACAACGTAGGTACTTTATAATAATTCAAGAATAGTTATAAGTCTTGAAAAAATATTACATTGAATATGTTCAAACTACTTTTTTATATATACCTAATAATTATTATATAAATTTTAATGAAATAAATCGGTTTTCTGTCGATGAAATTTACAACGTTATACATATATATATAAAATCAATTAAAGTTGAACATCAACTTGTTGGCCTCCTGTTTTGTTTCTACTCTGTCACTCCTATTTCTATGCGTATTACAACGTAATATAGACAAAATTGAACTAAATACACTAAGCAAATTGAGACTAAGCGAAATAGAATGACATTTCATGAGACTGCATTTCATAAAAATGAGCATGGCTCAGAAATAAGAGTGACAGAAGCAAAACGGCGTGCTAAAATACGAGCAACTTCGTATAGACGGAGTAAGACCGCAGACAACCAATCATAAAGCAGAATACAATCACGTGACTATATATGGAAAAGCTTCAAAAACTATGAATAAAGGGATAAAATCTATGACTTTTCTTTATGCGTATTTAATAAGTAAGAATCTTAAGTTTTAAAATTTAAGTAAAAATAGAATCCTTTAGCTAAAATATCTGCGGCAGCATCATTGTACATTCGTCCCACTGTTGCAAATACAACACGTTAGTTAGGCAATAGTTTATACATATATTTGGAAATTACAAGAGTTCTTTCAATGTTAAATTAAAGCTGGCTATATATGTATACATTAAGTTAATAATACAAAATTACGATAAAATACACCCAAGTTAAAGTGCTGTTGTGAGTTATAAACTAGGCTGTTTTAAACTTTAATAATACTTTGCCGCATACAAATAATTTTTTACAGTTATTCTCTGTAATAAACATACTTTAGAATAGAATGCTAAAACGAAAACATTTAACCGGACTTTATCATCATCATCAAGTTGCATATATTATCTGAGGTGATCTTGGGGTTTAACTATTTTTTCCCCGAAACGTGTTTATTATTGATATGAACATACATCTATGTAAATAACACTTAAGGGTGATATATATACATTATATATTATTTATTCTCTGTTTCCTGTGTCATCAGTCAGAAATTTCACCGAGAACGTTTAATTGCAGACGATAAACCCACTAATTGAATCCCCAAATAATTGCATAAATATCTCTATTTGTATATCAAAGCAGTGTGTTCGCCTGCAGCGCTGATATCCATTGATTATGACCACTTAAACTTGCACCTCAGTTTCATGAATTTGTCCCATTGTAGAGGGCTAATTTACTCAAAGTATTATGACTTCTCTATCGTTGCAAGTAGCTATAGCTTATGGAAAGTGTCAGTTTACAGTAAGTATGTAATTAATTCGGTTTTACATAAATAATTAAATTTAACTGCCAATTTCTCAGAAATAAAACAAAGTCATAAATCTAAAAATGATTAAAACTTTGGGTCAAACTGTTGAATTCTATATTGGGCTTGATATTATTTCAATAATACAGATTCGAATATCAAATTTTGTGTACCTTTATAAATTATTATAATACGCAACACCAGAGTGTTATGATAACACATTTTATTTGATTACTATTCTTAGTGATAATAAGTATAATCGAAATGCGCAAAATTAAATATAAAGGTTTGAAGTGTTTAGAAAATCGTATCATAAGGAAAAATTAATATTGAAAGTTTTTTAAGAATCCATTTAAAAATTGTTCATTTTACATGGTGTGTTTAAAAAATGTAGAATTTCTGCTCCTTCAAAACTAAAACTTGCACATGCTTTGTGAGGTCTTCGACTGCAAAAAATCAAACAAATCATGGAACGCAATTTTTAAAACCATTTATCGATTTTTATATTTTACAGATTGTTTATTTAACTACACTATTTTTAAATTCAATGTTTATTGAAAAATTATGGCATATTCAAGCTTAGGTTTTAGTTTTTATTGCTTTTAAAATAAATCACCATTATCCACTTTTCTATATTTCTCTATAATAATATCAGAACGATGATAATATAAGAGTAAAATAATCCATATTTTATATTGATACTACTTATTAACTATAATCCAAGTTGCGATCACAATAACCAAAATCTGTAATTACAATGTCAGCAATTATTTATGAGCACATTTGTTGAACGTACAACTAGGAATATTTTGCTTTCGACAATGTTTCAACGAAAATTCTGTAGAGTAAATCTGTTCGTTGGCATTTTACCAAAGACATTGTCAAGTTGTATTTATCCAGCATAATGCTTTAAATTTAATTCAAATTTAAATAAATCAATGCCTATTGTAGTCCATAATATTACTAAATAGTTAATTAATTTAGATACCCGCTTTCAATCGTTTATAATTCGACGACTAATTATGTGTCACCCTGAAAGTATTACTTTTTATTGAACAAAAGTGTAACACCCAGTCTTCCACAATGTCCCCATTCTCACTCATTTGGGACGACTTCTAAATCAAATCCCAACAACACTCAGATAGCTAGAGTCTCGATACCTACATATTATAGTGACTGGTTTAGTACAGCAGGATTTTTGTCTTATTCATAACTGTTATCTACAGAAATTATAGTTAAACTCTTAAGAAATAATAAAACCAGTTCAATAAAATGTTGCGACATTTTATCTCATCAAATATATGTGACATATTACTTAATTTACTTTAATAAGTAGTATGTAACAATATAAAACGGGAACATAAAAAATAATGGAATATCATTCGTTATGATATGAAAGCAATATACATAGAATAATGATATTCGTAATATGTCATTTTGAAAAAGCAATAAAAATGAAAATAAAAGCTTATTATATTCCGAATTAACATGCTAAGCATCGTAATAAAAAATACAAATTCTGTAAAACGAATCAAATCGAATTATGGTATTAAATAAGAGCGTTCAGTGAATTGTTTCTAAGTTTTAATGTCTAAGTCTTCACAAAGCATAAACAAGTGGTTGTTTCCATGGAGCAGTAATTTAAAAATAATATTTTAAATGAATCGTGTTTATTAAATTCAAAAGTTTAAAACAATTCATCTTTAAAATACAAAAACTTTTTGTGTAATATTATTCTAAAATCAAATCAAATCAAAACAAAGCAACTTACAGAAATGGCATTCTTGAGATCGTCTGAGAAAACACACGATTTTGGAACGAATTCCGACCGTTTTCCTGGATTCCAACCTACAGTGTCGAGAAAAATTAAAACTCATTTAAATGTATTTTAGTTTTATTTTAAATTACAAGTTTAATGCCATCATAAATATATCTGAAAAATGGTTCATGAATTCAACATAATGATGAGGCGAGATAGAGAGTATGTGAATTAAACATAGATGAGGCTGTAGTTTTGTTCAAACAATTAAAAAAATAACAGACAATATTTAAGGACAAAACAGAATATTAAAAGTTATCAAATTTTACTACGAGATCATAAAACTGAGTGGATTATTATTTTTATTATGTTTAAAAGACACATAGTGATATTTCTTTAAATGAAATATAAACTTTTATCAAATTGCCAATATCAGTAATGTATGTAGTAAATGACAATTATTAAAGTTTAACTTAAAATAGATCTTAAGGATTTAAGTGTTCAGCGCTCTGGAATAATTTAGGTAGCAGAATTTTTCTTATAGTATAATTTTAAATATAACATCTATTTATTACGTATAAAATAAAGATTTCATAAAAAAATATTACTTGGAATAATTCGCAGTGGTATACATATGTATAAGCAACTTTAATGACAAGAGAAAATTTTAATTTAGGATCAAGAATGAGAGCTATAAAGGAAATGGAAGGTTCGATTTATAGGAAGAATCCAATTTTACACAAATTAATTGCTTCTTACATATTCGGAAAATAAAGTGTTTGGAAAGCTGGTGTTTAAGAATATGTTTCGCCAAACATCCTCATAATATCTATAGCGCTAGGTATGATATATTTACATAATTATTTGACATAAATTGGAGGTTATAACACAAGCAAGAAATACATTTTTATATCAATAAAATTAAATTGGTGCAAAAATTATTTCTTCAAATTTATAAAATGATCGTGTAAAACTATGAAATCAATAATTTGGAATTTAACGGAAATTGTAAATTATCTGTTCTATGTCAGTGTTCACAGAAAATTTCCAAATATCGTCCCCAACATGTTTTTCATACTTTGATGAACAAAGACCAAACAGGTTGCCTATATATAGTCTACAATAAATTATAAAAGTAGAAAAATATAAATTGACTACTTCATACTACTCTCGTATATAATTTATAAGTAGTAAAGAAACAGAGAGGTGAACAAGACTGTTTTGATCTTAGGTCCTAGACTGTTAGGTCTCTTTAGCAGCCTACCCACTTCGTATTATTGTAAAATACAGTACAGCCACCAAGTTTTTGAAATAAATACACATTCACACACGGCAAAAGACGAATCTGTTGCTAATGTTGAAAATAGGATACGAAAGTAATGTTATCTTATACCTAAAAGGTATACCTAATACAAAGATTGTCCACTCTTGTTAATTCTGCATGCAGTTCAATACTACTATTTACCAACCTGAAAGATTATGCAAAATATTGTTTTAAAAACTGAGAGCAATTAAATCGTGTATGTAGTAAAACAGTTTGAGATATACCGGCAATAAATTAGTTATTATAGACAACTTACGTATGTTAAAATTGTATGAATAAACATATTTGTTCTTAAAATTAATTTAATCAAAATATTAAATACTACCTTTTTCCAACCTATTTACATCAAATTTATACAAATAAAACGATTTCATATTAACAAAATTTAAAGCGCGATGTATATGAAATCGATAAGAGTGAACACTCTTTGTATAATCATTACTCTAATCCTTACCTAATCTTATATTATGATATATAGCACATTTATATGTATATAGAATTATTTGTCTTGTAACTTATTCAATATTGGTGTGTTTATATGTAAAGAATGTTGAATATATGTCGTTGTTTTACCTGTATTGCAATAATTAAACCGGACTTTAATAGTAGCGCTCTCCGCTTTCGTTTGCTACTACATAATATGTATATATCATATGACGTAATGTATTTCTCAAATATATCTTGCGACATATTGACTTCTGGTTAACAGTGGCGTATATATAGGGCAAAGAATAGATCACCTCACTGCACAGGCTGTTATTTAACTTAACTATAGACATATCGCAAATACTGAATTTTTGTTTGGAAGTTTTGACTTTTGACAGTGTAAGAAACAGTATTGAGTACAAGATTGATTTGGGTTTAAACAAATGGTAATTAATAAATCCATTGTTGATAAATAAACAGCAGTTTAACTTTTTCTTTTATAATTATAAGACATTTTTATACACATAAATAATTGTTCAAAATGTTTTGTTTAAAAAACTGAAAATATTTTGCAGAAGAGTTGTTTTAATGAGTATACAACGAAAAGCAAATAATACTAGTTTATAGTATTTATTTGCGTGTTTTATATGATTTGCCGAGACGGAACTAATATAATATATACATACATATTTAATTTAAAACTATTTCGATATATAACTTTATTATACGCAATTATTATTTTAATTTATACTTATTAAAACAAAAACCAATATATTATCAATATTCAGTGATGCAAAGGATTAATCTGAGTTCAACTGTCAAAAAAAGTCAAATAAAAGGCATGTATTGCAAGCTCATTAATGAATTATTGCATCTTCCCGCATATTATTCGCTAGATTTTAATTTTCTTAAAGGAGCATAATAAAGCATGTCATATAACATATTTCTACTCAAAAGATATACAAAAATTTAAGAACACACTTTTGGCATCATCATCGACTTCACAATTTGACAAGTTGACAAGTTGACAATTTGATAAGTTGCCTTCTCGTTTATTCATGACACAGTGTCAACGATGAGACAAAATATCCGTGTCCCTTCTCTTCTTTTGGAAGCGCCGACTGGGAACGTAATTTCAATTTTTTGTAATTGAACGAAGTAATTGCTCACTGATAACATTTCTTGCTATAAGGTTGATATGTTTTCGTGAAAATAATTAGAAAAATAATTTTACATTAGATTATATAGATTGTATTAATGTAATATTTGTTAAATTAATGAGGCCTGGCAATTAGTTTCGTACTTATGGGAGTGTAGAACATTAAATAATATTTAAGAACCATTTTTGTCTTTCTTATAAAAAAATATATATATAATCACTTTAAAGAACTTTTGGTTTACTATAAAAATATGACTATAAATGTAAATTTATCGTTAGTGAACTTTTCTTTCTATGATTCTCATATAAAAATGGACGCACTGTAAAATGTTGCTTAATAAAAAAAGTAGCACTTTTCAAATTTCGTGAAAGTAATCATTATTGTACTTTGTGAATCATTTACCTTACATTAATCAGTTCACAGACCCGAATAAAGACTTTCGTCAATTTTGAGAGAGATTTCAATGTGTATTATTAAAAGCTACTTTTGCTCATTTTTGACAAAGGGGTGCATTGTTAGAGAGTGGTCACGTGACCACCCATTTTGGGTGCACAAAAGTGAACAAAACGCTAAAAGTTATAAAACTTAATTTTTGGGAGAAGTCTCGGAAACTAATTTTGCTCTATATTTGCGCATTTAAAAATCACATAAAACTACGATCGAGATGGATAATGTTAATATTTGAACATTTCTCGAATTATTTAATTCAATCAGGTAGCTAGAGAAATTATGAAAAGAACCCCACACATCTGCTTAATGTCAACTGAGAGAAAGGCTTCTCTTGTTCAGTTGTTGAAGCCAAGATATTATTTATTTCATCGAATTATTACTCTAGAAGAGAATGTTGGAAAATGTTTGCACGTCACAAAAACCAGCCCACTGGCACCTGATCATGTTTACAATATCTCAATTTGAATGTCTGCCGCAAAATCTATCACTTAATTTAAGCCTATTTCGCAAGTCGAAAAAATAGCCTATTACACTGCACGAATTCATTCCGTGAAATAAAATGCAAGCATTCCACATCTTCCTCAACAACAGTACAGTATACTGGTAATATCTAATACATTTTGAATGCGATGATGCATTATAAAGTACGTCTTGCTTTATAGAAATTGTGTTTCGGTCGCTAAATTTGCCCTTTTAATAAACGAAAAGTAGTGCATAAAGAGTCTCAGTATTTCCAAGTTAAATAATGAAATAACTGACTTTATTTATTAAATATTACAAATGAAGACATACCAGAGGCAAAACTTTAATATGTAACCTTTTCAATTCAATTACAATATCGATTACAATATGGCTATTATTACAATATAACTATTATAACAATATGGCTATTATTACAACATGGCTATTATAATAATAATATAAATCTATACGGGTCACTGTAAATGCGATTAAAGCCATTGAAAATCCAACCAGTGGAATACGGTTTTATGAACTTGTTAAATATATTGTCTTTGTACTTTAATTTCTTATATATTTTTTAAAGTACATAGTATGCCTTAATTTTAAATAATTGTTTTAAAGTACATAGTATGCCTTGGTTTCAAATATAAATTTTAAAGTAGTATGCATTATTAAATAAATGTTCTGTGTATATTATCTGCAACACATTTTAATCAATGAATGATCTATATAGATGTATCTACTATATGCATTAGATGTACTATGTGTTATAGATGTACTATGTGTTATAGATGTACTATGTGTTATAGATGTACTATGCATTAGATGTACCATGCATTAGATGTACTATGTATTATAGATGCACTATGCATTAGATGTACTATGCATTAAATGTACTATGCATTAAATGTACTATGCATTAGATGTACCATGCATTAGATGTACCATGCATTAGATGTACTATGCATTAGATGTACTATGCATTAAATGTACTATGCATTAGATGTACTATGCATTAAATGTACTATGCATTAGATGTACTATGCATTAGATCTACTATGTATTATAGATGTACTATGCATTAGATGTACTATGCATTAGATGTACTATTTATTATAGATGTACTATTTATTATAGATGTACTATGCATTAGATGTACTATGCATTAAATGTACCATGCATTAAATGTACTATGCATTAGATGTACTATGCATTAAATGTACCATGCATTAGATGTACTATGCATTAGATGTACCATGCATTAGATGTACTATGCATTAGATGTACTATGCATTAGATGTACTATGTATTATAAGATGTACTATGCATTAAATGTACTATGTATTATAGATGTACTATGCATTAGATGTACTATTTATTATAAGATGTACTATGTATTATAAGATGTACTATACATTAAATGTACTATGTATTATAGATGTACTATGCATTAGATGTACTATTTATTATAAGATGTACTATGCATTAAATGTACTATGTATTATAGATGTACTATGCATTAGATGTACTATGTATTATTATCAATGTACTATGCAGTATTATAGATGTACCATGCATTAGATGTACTATGCATTAGATGTACTATGCATTAGATGTACTATGCATTAGATGTACTATGTATTATAGATTATCTATGTATTAAGCATAGAGTAATGATTATAGAAAGAGTGTTCACTCTTTTAAATTCATTATACAGTTCAATACTACTATTTTCCCACCTGAAAGCTTATGCAAAATAATGTTTTAAAAACTGAGAGCATTTAAATAGTGTATGTTAGTAAAACAGTTTAAGTTATAGGCAATAAATTATTTATTATAGACAACTTAGGCATTTTAAAATTGTATGAATATATTTGTTCACAAAATTGATGTAATCAAAATATTTAATACTACTTTTTATCACCCATTTACATTAAATTTACTAAAATAAAACGATTTTGTATTCATGAAAATTTACAACGCGATGTCTATGAAATGGATAAGAGTGAACACTCTTTGTATAATCATTACTCTATGGTATTAATGATGTACCTACTATGCATTATTAATGTTCTACGCAATAACATATTATTTGCCAGCCTAGAAATAGATTTATGTATACTCGTAAAATATATTGTATATGGACTAAATAAATTAACTTTTATTCTTCCCTTTTTAATCTTTTAATTATTTGATAAAAAAGCCAATAGAAAGGTAATATAAAATAGAGAGAATACTTTAAAATTTAGCATTATACAGATTAAATTATTAACATTTATACATTATTTTTTTTATACACATCTATGAATTATACAATCTTTTCATTTAATAGTTCAATACAAACTAAGTTTAATTGGTGGGGAATAGATTTGAAGATATTTTATAATTCAATTTGTATACTGTTATTGTTAAACTAATTGAACTTACTCATTGGTAAGTTTTTTTTTAAATATTCAACGACAGTATTTATATCCCTTCTCTAAATATACTCCAATATATTTGTACACTTTTTGAAAAGATTTTATGCTGCAAAACATATACGATGAAACCGTGGAGTCTGAAGCTGGACGGTCCTCTTTCGACCTATAGTTGGATCTCATCAGCAAGTGTGTTGTACAATACAGTCGCAGAATGCCTCAATGTGTAACAAATAAGGTTTTAAAAGGACACAATTACATATACTCAGTAAAGATCATAGACTTTTATTGATAGTCTAGATTTGGTATTAAGCGATAATAATGTAATCAAAGTTTCGGTTTTGTTTTTGAGTTAGTTGGCACAAAAATAGTGATAAAAGTAATACTTTCAGTTCAATTTAGGACGCATACGAAAGTTAGATTATGTAATGCATAAATTATGTAGGTCATCTTAATAAAACCTTCTTTTTGATTAAATATGGTTGCGTTTTTACTGAAGTCATTCAAAAACAAAATAAATAGTAATAAATAGCGCATAAATTATGAAAATATACAAATTTACATGTTGGAAAATTATCAGCTCATTATTTCTAACTAAGTCTGATTCATTTATATTTTTAACGCGATTATACATGAAGTTATTGATTTTTGTTTGTAAATTTCACAAATTTACGCTTGCTGGAGACAGTCATAGCGTATCTAGTGTACATACTACTTAAAATCTGTGGTAAATCCAAGTTGTAGTTATCAAATAAACGAAACAACTGAACTTCCAGTTGACAAAATGTGGTTTCGACCTTTTGATGGGCAACTGCGAGTCCAGTTTGCTAATATAGAAAACACGGTTATACAATGACTACAATTAGTTGTATTCTTCAACTCACCATTGCTGAAATGGAAGTTCTGTGTCACTCCAGACTCCCACAGGAGCACGAAACTTGCCAGACTCAAGACCGAGAGAAACTTGCCAGTGCGGACCATGTTGACTCGAGTAAAGAAGGGGATGTGGAGGTTTGGGTTCTGTCTTGAATGAAGTGTCGACACTCCTTGAGGACTTGATGATGCTGTTCTTCCACGGTCAGCTCTTAGCTGAAGCCGCGGTGAGGAATAAAAATTAACCTTTGTTTACATTTCTAATAAACGAACTCAGCATTTATTTTCAAAATTTTGCACATATATTCAATTTGACTCTTTAAATTGATTGCAACTTTTTAACTCTTGTAAAGTAGTTTTAATTTCTCTTCGATCATTTAACATAAAAATACGATCAAAGTTGTGAAAGTATCTAAAATTACATTTGAATAATGGCACTTTATTACACTGATACAATGAATAAGGGGAAATGTATTATTTAGCTCTGTTGTCTGAAGAGTATATTTATTTAATAGCAAATTTTAATAAAGATAGTTTAAAACAATTCCTGAAAAAATTCTGAAAGACATTATTAAATGATATGATTGCACTATTTTTTAAAGGATGGTATATTTTAAAAAGAAACCTAAGATTAACAAGTTATTAATAACGACAACTAAAAGATTGCGCAATTACTTTGTCTTAGAACTGTTTTGGCCCATTAATAATAATAAAATGTTCCTAAAGAAACTACGAACGACACAAACAAACATTAAAAAACGGAAATTTACTAACCTCAAAAACTTGTCAAGAGTCGTAGAAATCTGAGAAATCAGAACAGAATAATTCCTCTTTTATAATCCGAAACTGTTCTCCGAAAAGTTGGCGTAACTTTAAATTAATATTTAATACTTTTATTCCGATTGGACATCCCTGTTCCACCAATGAGAACTATTTGTCAATAGTTTTGTTTTGAGACAAATATTCTCAGTGATATTCTTATTGTATACAAATAAATGTCTTCTATAGTACAGTTTTTCTTCGTTTCAACTTTTTACTACTAAACTTTGTGGCTAAATCTAGTTTTGTGGATAACACATTTAGCTGAAATACTAAAGGTCAAAAGTTATAAGCCCTCTGAGTTTCTGACTGGTCGTGCAATCGTTTGTAATCCATATTTAGTCATCACTGTCCCTAAAAAAGGACAGCCATAAATATATCAATATTAATATAATTATTACGTATTTTGTTGTATTCTTGTTATCAATCAATCGATTTTGTTTTACTGTATCACTCTTATAATTCATAATTTGCAACTTTTAGCGCTGTTATATTTTTTCCCATATAAATGTTTATAATTTTACAACAATGATGAAGCTTGAATCATGCACAAAAAGTAAGCTTTGTAAACGTTTAAGTTTTATTTTGTGTTTTATGTTATTTATATTTGTTGTAGGTATACTAAATACATTTAATCATCTAAAAACATAAACACTGTTAACAAATTTCATTAAAATGTTCAAGCGTTTTTTTAAGAACAGTGGGAAAAAGGTTTTCAGTGAGCTATTTTGTGGTTTCCAATATAACTGTGTTAGTATATTGGGTTTTGTGTGTACATAGTATACGACAGTTTAAAAATAAATAGGAAAACAAACTAAGTTTATAACTGATAAATTAACTATTTTGATGACTATGTCAAACTACACATACAATAAACATATAATGGGTATTTTATTATCATTACAGATGGACATTGGCTGAGGCTGTAAACATTACTGAGGGCTTGATTGATGATGATGATGACAAGGGGTTGGTCCAAACATACCATTCTGCCTATAGAAAGAAAGTGGGAACAAAAGGAATTTATTCCTTCAATTCAAAATAAAAATATCGATGAACCTGTTTCCACTGATTTATCTATTTCTAGGTAGCATTTTTTAGTTGAGTATATCAGTATAATATATGTATACATGGGTGGTGTTGATCAGATGGACCAAAATATTTCCACTTATCGTATTTCTATGAGAAAAGTAGGTTTGTGGTGGCCTATGTTTTCCTGTTTTTTTATGGTGTCAGTTAATAATTCCTGGCAGCTTAGCCGACAGCACAGTGGAAAATCGAATGCTGATCTGCTTTCCTTTACCTGGGCAATTGTTCTACCTTACCTTGCTGCTGCCAAAGGCTCCAGGACCAGCATCAACCCCTTCATAGCATGTAACAAGAAGGCTGTGCAAGGAGAAGTTAGGAATGATGATTCTGGGCATATTCTACCGTCAATTCCAAAACAGAGGATATGTACTCAGGGCCATAAGAACGTTCAAAAACTAAGTAAGAAGTGTAATGTTCCTCTTCATTTGACATGATTTGGTGCATTTCACTTGTGACGAGCTGTTCTTTTTTATTAAATTACGATTTTGTTATCATCAATGACAATTACGGTATTACAGTTATTCAACTTATTGATTTTAGTGCAGAAATATTAATAATATTTAGTATATAAGGCTATACAAAAAACAATGTGCCATCTGTATACCCACGGTCCTTAAAATAGTTGGAAAAATAAAGTATTTTATTGGAAACGTTTTGAATCATATATTTTTTTATAGTTTCCATAGAAGGAACATAAAACATAATCAAAATATCTTGATTCTTTTCTATGCTTGGGTATTAATGGAGACTGAAGATTGTTCATTAAGACATACTTCTAGACACTCTTCAGGGCATAGAGTAATAATACCAAGAGAGTTCACTTAGCGCATTTGAATGGATACATCTATCAAACTTTACATACAAGGTAATTCGACCATGTAGATTTCGAATTTAATTTTTAAAATGCTTTACAAAAATTGCCTCCCTGATTTAAGGTAACATACTACTTTATTCCCATGAAAAGTGTTAAGTAGTATATTATTAATAAAAATCCATTTTCAATA
>JAYRBW010142567.1:0-14968 GCA_036023295.1 Invenusta paracnida | reverse complement strand
TGAAAAGATCATTAAGGAAATGTTCAAATTCCTCATAATCACTGTCGGTGTATTGCATGGTTAGGAGAGACGAGTATTCGACCGTACACGAGTGCGAAGCAAAGTAGAATGACTAAAACAGTCACGCGTATTCCTTTTATACTCTTCCTGTTCTGTCACTGGCTGGCCGTACTCGATCGTGATTGGTGAGGCCCCCCCTCCCCCCCCATGGCCTCGAGCTACTCCTCCCCTACTACTCAGCTGCTTTAGTTATTTAATTTAAACAATAACAATAGTAAAAACAATTTAAATGTATCTATAAATAAAACGCCTCAATGATTACTATAACTCCTTAAACATATTTTTACATTCTAAATGTAAACATGATCGTTTACGTCTTCTTACTTCATCGTTACGTCATCGTTTGTTGATAATTATCATTAGTTTTATTATTAGTGTTAAGAAAATCGATTATAATAGATTTTCTTAACACTATCCATATCGCCACCCTTCCCGCATTTTTGCTGTGATTTTTTATTGAAAATTGGATCAATGTAAGCTTCAGTGACTTTTTCAAAATATTTATAACTTTTATCGCTATACTCATTATTGTGCATCCAAAGGGGTCGACACGTTATCCACACTCTTAAAAGGCACCTCCCTCATTGTAAAAAATTATCAAAACATACTTTAAAAAAAACTACATTTTTGCATTAAATTCGATGATACTCTAATTTTTAATCTAACTGGTTGATTTTGCTAATTTAATTCACAAAGTACAACAAAAATCAGTTTTCTTGCAAAAAAATATATATATATTCTTTTGCAAAATGTAATTATTATTTTTTTTAATATATAAAAATTTACCTTTTGCTTACTTTTGTAAAAAATATTTTTTCCAATTTTTCCAATAGAATATGTTACAAAGTATCTTATTTTAACTTCTTTAAAACTTTCAAAGCTATTATATTAGGAAATTTAAAAATGGCTTATGACCCCCTCTCCCAAGATATAGATGCGCAAAAAGAACCGATATAGTCTTAACAAACGGCTCAAAAAAGTAATATAAACCTTGTTAATTTTTTATAATGGTATATTTATTTCATCCAAGTGATATTTTTAGTTCTTTGCATGACTTTTACATACCTACCATATTTTTGCAACCCGATATATTACAGTCAGAAATGAGTCAGAAATGATAAATTATTATTGTTAATAATAATCACTACTTGTGCATTAAGTAATGTTAAATAAAAAGTAAACATATAGAGCTCCAAATACATTTTTACTAAAGTAACTGCCACATTTTAAGTCTGAAAGTATCGCAAATTAAGTTTTTAATCCATAAGAGACTGGGATAACATTGTTGTTTTATTTATTCCAGTTAAAAATACAACAAAATAATATATAACTGAAAAATAGATATATTTTGTAATACATTTAATATTCCACAGGTTAATAACAACTTCTTTATAAAAATGTAACGATTAGAATGTATATGGTTAGTATTATATGTATGTATATAGTATACTCTATTAGTAGTACAATTGTGGAAAAGCTTTGAAAACATAGCGAACGAGTGACATTATGTATATATATTATAAATTGTTGGAATACTGTTGACATAACACAATATTTCATCTATTTAACCGTATAAATTTAATATGTCAATTGATATTAACGAATTAAAAAAAAGTAAATACAAAAGGGACATACATACATATACCTATATAGGTAAAAATAGAAATACACAAATATATGAAGTTAGTAACAAAAAATAATTACAATCTTAATGAATCTTAAAAACAGATAATTTCACAACAAAGAATTATTAACTACCTATATAAATATTATATACAAATTAATGCGTCAAAATGGTAAAATGTAACATTATTTTTACATTAAATATTGTAAAAAATATCTGTGATTTCATTTGAATAATGTGTTACAATTTTTGAATTTTTAAGCAAAAACTAACTATTAATAAAAAATAATTTGAAAATTTACATATTATATAAAATTTACTAAGTAGCTAATTATTTATACTGAAATATACAACAATTCCAAACATAAATGGTACATATATTAATAAAGAAGAAGATATTGTCAGCTTTGTAAAGCCACTTATAATATTTCCTTATTTAATATACATTTAAATGTATTTACAAGCACTTTTAATAAATACATTTTTCTAAACATAATCAAACACTTGCTAAATATACATACCTACTTAGATAGATTAAAATAAAATTATAGCTGTACAAATGTCTGAAGAAGACAGTGAGATTATAGCTTTTGTTCCGCAATGCTTAATTGTATCTAAATTATATTTTACAAACATATTTTATATATAATGAAAAAGCTTATAGCAAAAAATAGTGTCAAGTGGATTTAATGGTGAAAAATGTATGTTTTGTTTCTGATATTTTCTTTAATATTTGAAAGGGAAATATAACCATAAATCTTAACAACATAATAATGATTTTACCTTGAGTTTACTTTTGAAAACTGATAATAAATATCTGCTAATACGGCCAATTAGTTTTCATCCTATTTCTTACAATACCTTAATAAGTTTAATTAAGCTCGTACGTATAATTTTTTTTAAGCAGTTAAGATTGACAAGAGATCCAGGAATGTCATTATTGATCACATTATGATCAAGATTATCGAATTTCCATAAATCATAAAGTCGTCGTCGTGTTCTGGCATCATCCGCGACCCGCGCGGACATTATTAAACATCCGGCGGTGCGTGTTGAGTCGGTTCATGCCGAGGAATGGTCGGCCCCCATCAGTAGACCTAGAGGGACGGACATAAAGGAGACTGCAACAGAGGCAGAAGGCACGGATGAAGTTCCGCCGAAATCGACTCGAGAAAACCGTATAGAGAACGGGATTGGCCGCTGAATTGGCGTAGACCATTGTCATGGTTACCATCTGATAGGCATGACCTACTTGGAGAACAGACTTGGTCAGCGTGTAGTAGACGAGGGGCACAAGGACGGGGCTGTAGCACACGAAGTAGACGAGGACGCAGTAGATGAGCATCTTAACGACCTGTGAAAGGAATCAGAGGATATTAATTATAATTTGCGTCGTGAAATATATAACTATCCACTTTTAGCACAAATAATTCATAGAATAAATTTGTTACAATTTTAGTAAAATTATATAAACACCAAACCTCTTACAAAGTTTTGATAAAACTTAAATTTGGAATAACAACATTTCTAATTTGTCGTAGTGAAGAAATTATAGTAATATATATAGTAGTAAAAAAATTTACTGATGATATTAAAATTTATTTTGAAAATTTTTTAAATCAATGTATATATATGTACATATGTTAATTTAATCGAGAAAAAGGTGATTTTATATCAAACTAAATTAAAACGGCTCGTTTTCAATTTTTTTTGCAATTCGACACTATTACAAAAATGTTTAAATGTATTTAAGTGTAAAATAAAGTAAAATGTTGTTTTAGATTTGAAACATGTTTAAATATTAATAGGATAATTACATTTTTCTTCATTTTAAGAACATCAAATTAAACCTGTTGTAATGGTGTCGAATTTCAAAACAATTAAATTAAAAACGTAGTTTAATATAAAATCATCTTTAGCTTCATTAAACTTATATATATGTATATATTGGTTTCGAGACTTTTTTCTAAAATTTTATTCAAATGTCTAGTAATTTAAAAATATACTATTACTAAAATTACATTGCATCTTTATTTTATTGTGATTATAATTTATTCATTTTAAAGATTGTTAATAATATTTTTATCTCATCATTAAATTTTATATGACGAAATATGGTATGTAAAACAATTTAAATGACTTTCCAGAAAACGATTGCTTTAATAATTGCTTTTCTTCTAAATATTCTTTTAGATAAACAATTCTTGCTTGCATTTTTGCTGTTTTATAATAAGGACGTAAATATTATATAGTACAATCCAAATATTGTAAATCTTGGAAAAAGTTATTTTTAGGTAAAATGCAAGTTTATAGCACCATTTATTGTTTGTATCTGTGTAAGACATGCAATTACATGAATAAATAATATCCGGAATATCACAAAAGTAGTCAAATTATTATATACAAATGCGCCATCCAACATTCACCTTGAATTAATTTCAAAGATTTTCAACTAATACTTTTTACATTATTGGTAAAGGTATTTATTGCAAGTGGAAAACACGTGCTCTACGATTAGACTAATGCATTTTTTTATACACTGAGAAAAGAATTTTTAATCATTTTTTACAACGGTAAATTCATAGCACACAAAAAAAATTTCACAGACGTGCACGTACATATATTTATAGAATCTTACATGTAACACGAGGTTTAATGTGTTTATAATAAAATACATGTTTTTTGGTGTTAGTACACACGTGCATGCATCACTGATTCTAGATTACTTAAACGTGATGATGTACAGAAACATTCTTGAATATCTAATAATTCTTAGCTATAAACCGATATAGATATATGTTAATGTATATCTTTGTGTTAAGTATGGCAGTACTAAAGTATTTTATGTTATATATTGATTAAATATGTTATGCTCCAAGTAAGTTTTACAGAGAGTTTTGATAGGCATCCTATATACGCATGTTTGCAATGAAATTAAGGAAAAGGCGATTTTAGAGAAAATACACAGTATGCATAGATGATGCGGCTTTTTAGTTGTGAACTGGTGCCAGGTTGGTTATCAAAAGTATTCCTTTAAAATAACAAATATGGCCCAAATGTTGTTAATGTTTGAAAGATAGAAATATTTACCTATACGTAAGCATACACCTATCAAAATATGGAATAACGAATCGAACACTTAAAATATTCGACATTTTCTATTGAGTATATTTATTATTTATTTAAAATAAAAATTTTCAGGGATATATCCTAATGATTATATGCTATCTTTGCATTATAAAAAGACTACAACATTATTAAAAATATTAATTTTTTAAATCATAACTAATCATCAATTATATACGGACGTATTTCTTCGATCAAAATCTATAATACTTTGAAGAATCCATCTAAGTGCACATTTATTTATTACAGGATCTTTAATAAGAACAGTTTTACAATTTTGTCTTCGCTTGGCTTTTTATAACAGGAAATAAAAACGTGTTACGGAGTAATAATATTTTATTTTTAATAAATCTAAATAAATTACAAAAAATAAACTATTAATTCAAAAATTATGTTGAATATTATAATTTGTAACAATATTACATTCTAAAAAGTGCCGATTGTAAAACTCTTAATGGTATGCCTCTTACAAATAAATACAGTTGTTTTTAAATAGTTACAACGCTTTGTTTAATTATTTAATCAAGCTATTTTCTTTCTCCATTTATATATTAATTGTACATATATGTATACATAAACATAGAACATTATTTTTTCACAACCTTAAATAATTTGAAATTCATTTATTTTAGTAAAATATTAACATTTTTTGACTATGATATTGTTATAAATGGTAACTTTAAAGATATGTCACATAAGATAATTTGTGAATTAATATACTCTTTTACTTCTGGAATTTACTCAGTTGTTAATTCGATATATTTTCAATAACATTTTAGCTAGATTGTATTAATATTACATTGTTTTGCGTATTTGAGTAACCCATTTGTAAAATACATAACTAAGTCGATAAGTGGATTCTACCAGTTATTACTGCATTTCTTTACTTATTATCTATTTCAGTAAGATAAGTAATTTCTTTCTAAATTAACTATTAACTTTTTATAACTATGTATTATATCTTAATTAATATAGAATATTTTATGAAATGAAACATTTATTTCATTTTTTATATAAATATATATTTTATTTTCATTTAAATCTTACCAGTTTGCAATTTTCAGCACATTAAAGACGATAAAATGAAAAAAATAGTTTAATAATGCCAACCTTTAAAATGTTACTATTTTAATAAAATATCTAAATTAAAAGTCGATCACATGTGCAATAAAGAAAAGTATTTATCATTGAAATTAAGTTGCTGAAAAATACAAACTATCGTGATAATATTTTTCAGAAACATTAAAACTAGTATAATCAGTTTTCTAATAGTTTTATTTTAAAAACTTTAAAACAAGCGCCTTTCAATTTAGATAATTATTTTTTTCTATTTCTTCTTAGATGTCTGATTTAAATACAAGAATAAATGTAAAGGCAAAAAAACACCTTTAAATTCATTATTTAAATTTAAATTTAGCGTCTAGCTTTTAACGGATTTTAAATTAAAGTAATTGGAATCAGCCTGGATATTAACTTGGCCTAAAATGTGTGCTTCAAGTAGCAACAGCCTAATACAAAAAATAATTTCCCCAAATTAAACGTTATAGAATTGTTCTGTCAACATTTGCAACTGTCATAGGAGGGAATTAGTAAATAAACAAATGAAAACCGATTCTTTCATTATCATCAGATATTTTTATCTTCTTGGCAACTGTGAAAGAAAGGGACTGTGTGTACTAAGTTGGCTGATTTATTCGACTTTCAGAGTTTCTATATCATTTTTACTTAAAATTTTACATTACTCTTTGAAATTTGATAATAAGATTAATAGTTGAAATAACTGTTTTAAATAAAAATTAAATAAAAACTATCTTTCGTTCATTGAGCGATTGATGTATTAAGTATTATTAATTAAGTATTATATCAGTTAAATGGACTATACTACAACTTTATTTTTAAGTTGTTTACAAATATATTTTTTGAAAGTGCTATTTTTATGCTTGTAATAATAGTTTGAATATATTTAAAATAGCATATAATATTCAAATTGACTTGAAATAATATTACCAATACTGATCAATAATTTGAAGTAATATATGTAGCATTCTGCTTCGATAAATTTGATATTATTTGTGTGCAAAATATTTAACTGACATATATCTTTATACGATATATTCATTTATAAGTTAATCATTATTTATTTGTCTGTATAGATGTGATTTTATTAGCATAAATTTAGAAATTACTTAAATAGATAATTCTAATTTCGAGCTGCTATAAATAATTAAAACAAATAAATCATTTTGAACATAAATATTAATATAATAAAGAAATGAATAGAGATATATACCAGTACGCTCTACAACAGACAATCAATCAAAATATTCATAATAAAATCTTATTATTCTATATTCCAAACATTAATCGCATTTGAAAGCATTGCCGGATCTCGACAGTGATTGTTAATCCATTGGGAGATAATTCAGACTTGAGCTAATTTCTGACGTCTGCACTCATCGATATCCTCACATTTGTCCACATGGTCAAACAAACCACTAGTATAAAAGGAGTACATCGTCAAGTAAATTTCATTTCGGTATACATATGACTAAATCAATATTCTCAGAATTTTAAATCTACTTTGGTACTTTGTTAAGATTATTGATGAGTTTGTGCCATGCACATTAAGATCAATACTTGCTGATTTATGGGAATATTTTTATAAACGAATATATTTGTGATTGACTATTTTTTCCTATGCTAATATACAATGAAAATTCATTTTCTGTCATCCAGTTTAAGGGCTAATTTCTTCTTCTGAATCCTAAATTAATGCTGAATTCAAAAATATGAGTTCTTAATTATCTTTTGTTAACAAGCAAGATCTGCATAAAATGTAGTCTGTGTAATCAACTAGCTATATATTTATTTAAACATATTTTACCTATTTTACCTATTTTTTAAATACGCAGTCTCATAATATAATTATATTTTGCTTTTAAGATTCAAGAGAGTTTCTTTCCATTTTTTAGAAACTTAATGTTTGCTAATACCTCCATAAACAATGCGCATCAAATTGAATATGTCAATTTAGATCATTGTCAAACATAACATAATTCTTTTATTTCGTCAAATGTTATATGTGTTTGCATTAATATTATATTAAATTCTAAATTCTTTGGAATATTTAATGAGATTTTGTTCAAAATTACATCAGATTTTCACACTTTTAAGCGAATAAATTTATCAAACAGTTTTGAAACACCCTTAGAGAATTTTAATTTATCTGTAAATAATGTTCTTTATAGTATAACATAGATAAAAGATGTAAAATTTTATTATCACTGGAATATATTTCAGTTTGTAACCGAAACCATCTTCAACCAAACAATGCTCATTGATTGAAAATCGTTTGGTAGAGTGTTGTTTGGTTGAAAATGGCTTCGGTTACAAGCTGGCATATATTCCTGTGATATTAAACATTTTAAGTCTTTTGTCTATTTTGTAGTAGGTAATAATATCAAGACGACAATAGATATTTCTAATAATGTTCTTGATTTAAGTTATGAATAGCATTTAATTATAAAGAAATGATTTCCGAATAATTCGGTTAGTTTTTATGTTTTGCTAATAGGCAGAGAAAACGAATACACATCAGTAGGTATTATTATAGGCATAACAGATATGAAGCTATGACCGTAAGTTGGGTTTACTCTAGCTAATATCTACCCTACTTGCCATTGGCTAGTTAAGTTCTTCGAAGTGCTTATTTATCCGCCAATCGTAAAAGTAAATTAAATGTGAATATATTTGATTTAACCTATAAAGAGAAATTAAGAAGAAAATAATAAATAGATAACATTAGTAATATTATGTAATACTTTTTTGTTCATTTAATGAATGATTTTAAACATTACAAATGTAGAAATGGGATAGATAATTTAATTATGACCTGACAGTGTTATTGATCTTGAATAATATTTTTACTATATTTTAAAAGCTAGGTATTATTTCATTTATTTTATTAAATGAGAATAAAGTACTGAATAATATTCCTAATATCATTTATTTATTATTTGCATCTAATTTTCTCTTAATTTATGTTAAATTAAATATATTCACATTTGACCTACCTACTTTTACGATTGACGGATAAATACGAGCTTTGTAAATTCTTTAGTTAAACATTCTGACAAAAGACTCACCTTTTGACGCATTTTTAAGACTCGAGCATCGTAGTAAAGGCTTCTCGAACCAAGAACACTGTTTCCGCAGCTTAAAACTCGCCTTCGAACTATCTGATTGGCGAAGAACAGAGTCCTCCCGATTATCGAATAAAGGGTGACCTGCGTCACGAGAGGTAGGAGATAGAAGATTGATACCTCGCAGTACTGGAAGATCATCCAACGGTAGCGGTATTCTTCAAGACTCGAGCCAAATACGCGCATACATCTTATAACCCGTTTGTCCGAGGATATGGGATGGAGTTGAAGAAGGACGGATGTTGGGATACATGCGATCCCGGCTACGACCCAGATCACCGCAATAGCGATCTTGGTCCGTAGACGAGTGCAGAGTAGGTGGCGTTTGAGAGGGCGAACTGTAGCACAATATCTAGAGAAAATGATAAACAAAGTTTTCATGTAATTGACATTCTTGAGGGGTAAAATTAAATGAATACACGGATATTTTTACAACTTACAATTTATGAATATGTAATTAATAATACATACATTTACTTTATTTTGAAATGCTTTTTATACATAATTATTTCATTTCAATATAACTTGGCAGATTATTTTCATTTAATATGAATTATTTATTATATAGCGGAGTACAAATAACAAAAAAATTGAGCATAATTAACCATTAAGTACTTTAAGAAGTTTTAGTGTCGAATAATGAGCGCATATGCACTTGGTATTGGTATACCCTGTGATTGTAGTTATATATATCCATTGTAGCCATTTTCAAACGAAAACAGAATTTTAAATAGAGCTTCAATACAAGTATACACGTGTGTAAGTGCAAAAAATAGACGTTTAATCACAAATAAACATAAAATTAATATTATTGAAGTTTAAGAAACGATAAAGTCATAACTTTTATTAGAAATAATACTATAAATCTATCTAATTACGACTTTTAAAGAATCACCGAAAAAATTGCCCATTAAAGTTTAAAAGAATGAAAATAAATGAACTTTATGTATACTTTAAAATGTAACGAAAAAACAAGTCCCTTATATATATTTTTTGTTTGGCATCAAGAAGGATATTATGCAAACTATAATGTATGAATGAACGATAAAACTCTATAAAAACTGAAATTGTGTTCATCACATTTCCTATCTATTTAAAAGTATATTTCCGATGCAATATTGTACTATGAATAGATTTGTATTTTAGACCTGTATTAATTACATGATATAATAAAGTAACACTTCAAAAATTAGAAAATTGTTACTTTTTTTATGCATTAATTATTCTATTCGAATTTTTTGACGCACTAAATAAATAAATGAAATTAGTTAGCAAAACATGCATATATAATAAGAAGTGAAAGACTAACATCCCATTAAATGTATTATTAAATAAAGCTTTTGCATATTATTAGTTGTTGAATTTGGAGTTTTTTCTTAGATTTATAATTTAATTCAATCATAAAGTCAAGGATTTCCCACGAAGCAATTGTTAGTACAACTAATTGAAGTCAATAATATCTCTTTCTCATACTCAATCTGACAATTCTTCATGCAAAACAATTTTATAATATTTAACGTCTTAATTATATACAAAACTTATATTACATGCAGTTAATGAGCTCAACATTTATGTAAATTTTGGTAAGGTTTTAATGTATGTATATGTATAAGCATGTATATATGCATGCACTATTAGTGAGAAAAATGTATAATAATATATATATATAATGCTTACATGAAGTATTAAATAACTCATGCTATTGTTACATGCACTTCATCTATATTTTAAACACATTTTAAATTATTTTTTAGCTTAAATGTAATACAAAAAATACATATATATGTACATATATACCTAATAAAATACTACAAGTTATCTAAAAATTATGAGAGCATTTCATAATTATATTTAATTATATGCAGAATTCTTAAGGTCGTTTATATAAGTGTACCGCGTTTATAGCTGATAAACTTGCTCACTAATTTTGACTATTTGTATTGATGTATACGTGCTTATAAAAAACTTACCACTATATAAACCAATCATTAAAAATAAGAAATGTAAAACTTTTTGAAATAAATAATAATTATTATAAGTAAATATGTATGTATACTGACAACTAATTGTATTTCATTTAAAAGCTTAATTGTGTTTTTAAAAATTCATTCTAAATTCTAAATTCTAAATGTTTATTATTTGGAGACTTTACTTATTCTACAAACAAACATTCACGCTTTATGTATTATTAACATGTGTATAAATGTACCTACATGCATAAAAAACTTGCTAAATAAAATATTATTATGAATAACAATCTAAGTTAAATGATACATATCCCAAAATGGTTATTTTAGTTGTAATTCACCCTAGTAGACGAAAGGTTAAGGTGTGTGTAGGTGTATAATTTTCTCCGAAATAAATAAAATAGGTGAAACATAATTTTAAGGAATGTTTACTTAATGTTGACCGAAATATTTTATGTTGGAAGTTAAATTTTTTCTTTGTTTATTAGTTGACCAAACATTACAAAATGCTTGTTCGCCAAAATGTATTAATTAATAAATGACTTATAATCTTTCAGAGAACGGAAGTTCATTATTTTGTTCTAATATACCTGTCCAAATATTATCACTAACTGTAAATCAAAACCAGACATTTATTATACTTTAACAAATACACATATTTCTTGAAAGTGAATATTAATAGTTTCATTGCTCTATTCGTATCAAATTAGCTTAATGACGCTACGGAATTTGTTTTTTCAAAGCACAGAAAAAAATATATGACAGACAATTAGTTAATTCGAATGGAAATCCTTTTGTAAGCGAAGGGTAAATGATGACTCTAATTGCTTATTAACAAAACAAATATTCGGTTGAATTAAATTCATATCACATAAACAGATTCCCAACAAAATAGTGTTTTAAACATGTTTGATCAGACATTTCTTTATATAAATTTAATACATTTTCATATCTTTATAATTGCCAATGTTATAAATAATTGAAATGGTATAAATGTTATCAAGATTTGCAGATCGGTTTTCAGTTATAAATAATTTTCTCTTTACAAGTTATTTTCGAATATTCTGTAATTTTACACCCAACACATTATAATCCAAAGAAATTTTAACGTAAATATATTTTACATGTCTAGACTAGAAAGATTATATAATTTTCGCAGAAAAGCAGCATGTCACGCGTACGTGAAACAAATTACTTCATTTATGTTTATTTTCTATATCTATTTATTCATTTGATTTCTAAAAGTAAATAAATTGTGAGAATTAATAGTTATATTTAATTATATCTATACATTTATAGGAGTATGTTTCTGTATATATTATGCATTAAGATATATACTAAAGAGAAATCTTTGGAAATATTCTTGACAGTTTAAGTTTCATTAAAAATTATAGGAGTATACGTAGAGAAAATAAGAAGAATTATGTTTTTATTTTTTTTCGAGAGAAAATTAAGGAAATACTTTTTATTTGATGGATATTTTTTCATGTCACTTTTAATTAATTTCCCGTCAATGTCTTAAATTACTTACATATTAGACTAATTTTCTATATTTGTGTTTTTTGATAGACTTTTCAATCCTTTCCACATTTTTCAATTATGGTCTTTTGCGCTTGTCAATGTATATTTTATTTATATTCATTGTTTTTGTATTTTTTCTAAAATATTTTTGTGTTTTTATATTTATTATATATTATATTTATTTCCTATACAAATTCAGTTTATTAAGTACTTAGATATTTTGCACCTTATGTTGGTATACTTTTTATTGATTTATATTGGCTTGTATTTTTATGTCATCTCAATTAGTGACTGTGCTTCTGCCTTATTTATAAACAATACACTTTGAATGTTCTTATTTATATGATATGCATACCATTGATGAGGATCATGTCTAACTCGAAATATAATGCTTAATTTAATTTAAGATTCTTTCTTCCTTTTACTGAAATGTTTTATTCTAATTTACTACAGAATCGCCTGCTTTCCTGTTTAATTTCAATTTTCAAATTGATTAATTGTCCATTATATAAAAATATTACCATGCCACATTTTTAAGTATAACAAAAGTATATCTGTAAAATTAAAACGCACTTTTATTCTGTTCAATATTTATCGAATAATTGTCATCTTTCTATATGTGCGTTTCAAACTCACATAATTTTTCAAATATAAATATAATAAAATGAGTACTATACTGTTTAGTTACAATCTCATGTCTTCGTTAATGACTCAAATCACCTGAGCATAGATCACAAAAATTAATTAATCGGCGAAATATTATAATTCAAGTATTTTCCCAACCACCTCCAACCCAAATGTCAGACGCGTTTCACTCTATATAAGGAACCAACCATAGTGTCATGCCGGGTATTCCGAAAACACTATTTAACCGCTTGACCACCGGAGCTCGGTCGATTGGCAAGGAAGACGTTCAAGCCATTACAGTAAGTCCGTATCCCACGAACTACATACATATATTAAAACTAAGATATATAAAAAACAGGTGATGTTTAGCCACAACAACATTCTTTTAATGACTCAAATCGGCTGAGTACAGATCACAAAGATCAATTAATTAGCTGATGTATATTTTTTACCGACAATTATTTACAGGAGTGACCTAGCTTCGTTGCTTACCTTTCCACACAAACAGCGGTGAGAGTTAGAACCGACGAGTAACAAGAGATTGTCATCAAAGAGCGCAGAATTTTGCACCCAATCTGACCCAGAAGCCAACCTCTGTGGAGCATGAACTGCATGATTTCCTCGACCCCTAACAAAATGATAATCAAGTCTGCAACCGCCAAGTTCAGAAGAAACAGGTTGGTCGGCCGACGAAGCAACTGACGATCATGGACGACAATGTAAATCACGAGGAAATTACCAATAATCCCGATCAAGGCGATTGTCCAATAAAGGCTCATAATTAGAGTAGACTTGTGGCTTTGTGTGACATTCAATGGGCGAAGTGAGTCCAGCAGTGTGCTGTTAAAAATTGTGTACATTGTAAAATTTCCCATATCGATCATGCTTGGTTCCCAAGGAAAAAAAATAGGATCAAACCAAACGCGTAATAATATCCTTTCTGCTAAAACACAACAGAGTCGTTTGTGGCCAAAAGCGTTATTTAAAATTTACAAGAGTTTTCGCATCATGCACGCTGGTAAGTTTTCCATGTCTTGTGTATCGTCAATTTCTCGATTCAGCCGAATTTATATTGGAATTGCATATCACAATTATGGCAAGTCTTTTCTCGACTACCTGTATCTAATTGGCGGAACTCTAGAAACCAATAACATGTTTTGAGTAACACTAATCTACTTGTTGTACTCCTATTTAGCCTATAAAATGCGCATTTATGTAGGTGTATATTTTAGCTCCATAATTATTAGGTACTGAAAACAAATTATTCCTACTTATTTATGTATTTTGACTTTTTTTATTGCAATATATTTCCTAATTAACTTTTCCCACTGATTATAATACTATTGAATTAAACTAAATCTTGGTGCTAAATACATATCATATATAGAAAAAATTGAGTTAATTCGAAAATGGGAAATTATTTTAAAAATCTAAACGAAAAATAATTTTTTGCTTATTTTGTAGAAATATTAATAGGCACTGAATTATATTCTAAATATATGATTAACTTGTGGTCAACCGAGAAGGATTATTTTTCATTTTTATTCACAGATATATGCATATATTTATTATGCAATTCTAACTGACCAGTAGTAGTTAGCCAGCTACGAACTACAGTGCCTGTATGCATAAAGCTAACAGTATTTAAGGTCAGCCCGCCGAGCATTTTATGGGGAACTTTCTCTGAAGTCACCGATTTTTTAAGGTTTTCATCATAGAATAATTATAGAAAGAGTGTTCACTCTTTTAAATTCTGAATGCAGTTCAATACTACTATTTACCTATCTAAAAGCTTATGCAAAATATAGTTTTAAGAACTGAGAGCGATTAAATCGTGTATG